>JAPFFP010037032.1:0-15221 GCA_026153255.1 Solanum medicagineum | reverse complement strand
CTACACTTTAGAAGAAAATTTACATTTGGTCCCAACCTTTACCAAATTGAACCAATTAAGGACTTACGGGTTCTAACTTACGGTTTCTAACAATCACATTCTTATCATATCCAATATCTTATCAAAATCATTTGCATTAACATAATCGGGCTTAATCGACTTTATAATTTTCATCAAATCCATTGCTCATGAATGCATATTCTATGCTTGATATGTGAATAGCAATGGGTGACGTGGATTCAATCTAAAATCAACAAGATGGTTTGAATCTCAAGTAAACCCATATAGAAAAATCCATATTCAAATCATAATATTGATTACCCATGCTTAGATCAAACTTTAAAGGGACAATGCTTATTCAAATATTCATAACAATCATGTATTCAAACATATCAGAGCTTAAATCAACAATAAAGCTTAGCCCATACTTCAATTGAATTTAACAATCATTAATATTCAAAACCCATATTTAAAATAAGAAATTTTTTATGAAATTCAAGTGAAAAGAGTTTGGGTTTTCTAGGTTGAAAGGGGCCAAGAGTCAATCCCACATACATTAGCTAATAAAGAAGATTCAGGAAGAAATTTGAAGAAGAATGAGTCTTCCCTTGATTCCCAAGCTTGGAGTCACAAGAGTCCTTTGAAAGAGTGTTCTTAAGAGTGACGTGAGATAATTCTACATTTAAGAATGAATTTGAATGAAAGAAATAAATATAGGTCATATGAATGTCTTTAGGTAGCATAGGAAGTCACAAAAGATCCTCAGGATAAACCATAATTATGAAAACGCCATTCATGGAACAAGTAGAAAAATATTGAAGTCAAGTTTCAGGGAGGTGGTACGGTCCGTGATAGGTCGTATGGACTGTATACTTGCCCATGGGCCAACACATAAAAATTTCACTTGCTGAAGGTTCGATACGATAATCCCATTCTTATAAAATATTCAATGTATGCAACCATACGAGAGGGTGGTACGGATAGTACCGAGCCATATGGTCTGTGTGCCTCATCCATCTCACTCCACTTAAGAAAAAATTTTCACTATAAAGTTTTGAGATGGTGATCTAATACTTAGAAAATTTTCACTCCAGAACCCCTAGGGAGGGATTCACGGACCATGAAGCACCAAACGATCTCTGAGAGGGGCCGTACCACTTGCCTTAGGATCAAAACTGTGGAGTCTTAAGCCCAAGGCTACCATATGGTCAGTATGGCCTCACATATTTTGCATTGGGTCGAAGTATTGTATGCCTTGCTTTCAAACTCTACATTAAGGTGCTTACACTCCACACAAGGCCAAAGGCCACTCCAAGGAGGCTCCACACGGTCCGTATAGCCTCACATGGACTGTGTAGGCTACCATGGAGCGTCACCTTAGTCCAAAACTTTTCGCAATCAAATTTCCAAGCTCCATAATTTCCGGGTCCTTACACCTCTAATACCAGTAAAGGTTTGAAAGAAAATTACAAGTATCAACGCCTTTTTCCTTGAATAGAACAAAACATAATATAAAAAGAGAGCCTTGAGAGTATGCTAAATAGACAAGCTACTACCACTTAAGTAATCTAGAAGCTCGGTTCACAATATGAAATAAAAGTATGGTAGAACTGGATTAACAACCGACACAAGTGTAAAAGCAAGGAGGAGTACCAAACAGCATAGTACCCAGTAAATAAATCCTATGTACAAGATAGAGAGAAAAAAAATAAGTACTCTAACAACTCCATCCGAACCTTCGAACTACAATCTGCACTCAGAAAAGTCAATATACATAGTATATAACTCAAGAAGTATGTTGCTTTCAATCAAGTCACAATCATCGGTCACAATTATAAAGTTTAACCATCAATGATAGTTACAAAGAAGATGCTCACAGTCGTCTCACGTAAATAAGGTGCAAGATGATACAATATAATATCAAGTAATCATAATGCATGTCCGTCCAATGATATATATGGATGATCAACATAGATTGGAACCCATGGGGGCTACACATAGATTATGTATCTGTCAAAAGAAACCTTGGCTACCAGAAGGGACCTCCGCCATCAATATATTCACCAGTGGAGATTGATATGGTGTCAAAATACAACACATTTGATGCTTAAAACTTAGAATTTTGTGCGTTCTCAATGTGATGTTAGTAGCTTTTATGTGTTTTTATGTTTGGTTTGCAGGATTTCAGGGTTGGCATTGATTTTGGGAAGACTATGCAAAAGTTGTTGTTTTTGATGATTTATGATACCCTTTACAGGTCGTAGAGCACTTTACGGGCTGTGAAGTAGGTTTTGTGTACAATTCCAGTGAGGGGTTGATTTTTTTAATTTGTTCTACGAACATGTAGATGGGTCATGAACTATTTTATAAGTCGTAGATCAAGTCTTGTGCCTTGAGGATTAGAGAAGGAGGACTTTTTGAAGATTCATCAGGCGAAACCCCTTACAGGCCTAGAACACTTTACGAATTGTAGAGGGGTGTCATAGAACACAAGTCCACTTTTATAATAATGAAGTATGAAAGCTTGATTACAGGTCGTGGAACACAATACGAGCCATAAGCATCTCGTGAGGCATGCTGATCAAGTTATCCTATTTTCTTTAGGATAAGTATTGTAAACATTATAAATATGCTTTTAGGTTATTTTTCTTAGATAGTTGGAACAATGGAGAGAAAATATAGTGAGATTGAGTAGAGAAAACATTGGAGAGTTTTGAGAAACACTTGTACACTGATTTGATCTTCTAATCTTGTGATTCTCATTGAAGCTTGGATTCACTTTTGTATAATTCAATTGTGTAAGTGCTTTATTGTGTTATTTAAATTTATAATTCTTGCATCTACACAAATCATGAGCAGCTTCCACAACTAGGGTTGTGGAAACTATGAAGAACTAACAAAGTAAAATCGAATAATTCATAATTCTTGAAAAGTGTGCATGCATGTATTAATTAACTCTCTTCATTTTGCATGTTTTCTAATAGTAGCCAACATTAGAACCCGCCTAGTATTACTAACTGGGCCAAGGTAGTAATGAATAGGAAAAGATATTAATTTAGAGGATTCGATTGATTTGTTCTCGTCTAATCAACCGAATTGGGCCAAGGTGAGATTGTACTGGGA
The DNA here is from genome assembly GCA_026153255.1 of Solanum medicagineum. Classification (NCBI taxonomy): domain Eukaryota; kingdom Viridiplantae; phylum Streptophyta; class Magnoliopsida; order Solanales; family Solanaceae; genus Solanum; species Solanum medicagineum. The sequence continues at coordinate 12,098 of JAPFFP010037032.1, read as the reverse complement.
CTAATAGGTAAGAGAGATTATAATCTCACACTGTAGAGATGGAACAAGTCACGTAGTGAAATTTGCTTCTCGCCTTGGCCAAAGGGTTTGGTGAACTTAACTTATCGTCCTGCATACTACACACTAGAAATGAATTAGGTTATCCGGTTATACTAAGTTACAGAGTCATAGGGAACACAATACCCTAGTTTATCTCTATATTGGTTAAACACTTGTGTTAGTTTAGGATTACTTTCCTACTTGTTATTACAAACTCCCCCTTTCGGGGAGATAAGTTGGTTAATCACTCAAATTGCATCAATTGAATTCTCCTAAGTCTAGAATATTTCCTTTGGTTCGACCCTAACCTTGGTTAGGTTCTATTTCTAGACAACGACCACTTTATCCTCAAAAAGGAGGTGTAACTTGGGGGACATTAAGATTTTGGTGTCGTTGTCGGGGAATGCGGTTAGGCTTGTTTAATTGAAGTGCTTTGGTTATTAATCTTTATTTAAGACATTTTACATTTTTTTCATTATTTTTGTTTCTTTTCAGGGTGTAATTATAGTGTATGCCCGACATGCAAAGTTGAGGTAGAACCTTGACTTCATTTGACCCAGAGATCCAGAGAACATTGAGAAGAATGGCCAAGACAACGCCAACAACACGGGAAATAAATATCTAAATAGGAATGAGAATGAGAATACTGACCACAAAAACCCACCTCCTCTCATGTATATTTCTCCACAGCCACAGGACTTCAATGCCAACACGCTTATCAGTGGAATCAATATCGACTAAATCCTATGGCTAAGGAGGTGACTAGAGCTATTGTGTTTCCACCACTACCGGCTGACACAAAGTTCGTGGTCTCGAGTGGGTTACTTTAGATGCTACAGAACCATAGGTATTTTGTAGGCTTACCATCGGAGGATCCTCATAGCCACATACATAATGTTGCATTTATCTGCAAGATTGTGATGGGAACGCAAAATCTGTTTACGCATGCTGTGGGACTTCATGTCTTCCTATTTTCTCTTACAGGCAATGCAACACTATGGCTATCTGAGCTCTCGTAGAGTTTGATCAGTAGTTGGTTAAATTACAGAAGGCCTTTTTAGAGAGGTATTTCCCAAGATTGAAGAAACTCATGTTGAAAGATAAGATCAATAACTTTGAGCAACTTCCTGGTGACTCAACCAGTACTACATGGGAGCAGTTCACTAAATGCTTGAGGAATGTCCCAGACCACAAGATTTTTGATGATGCCTTAGTGGAGATCTAGTACTATGCCCTTCATAAAAATAGTCAAGCTTGTGCTGATACCATTATAGAGGGCATGTTCTTCATAGGCCATTTACAAGGATATCTGAAAGGATAGAGAGAGTAGTCAAGACCAATCATGTGTGGGGGCAAGGAGACAGAGCATCTACCAAAAGTTCGTGCACTATCAGTATTGGTTTGGAGCAAGCTAAGATAAAAGAAGAGATTACACAAGAGCTTGCTCGAATCTGTACAGGTATGGAGGTGATGATGATGCGAAATCAGGAATAAGTAAATACAGTTGTTCAACAACCTCCGCCTGCACCCATGTATGATGATCCCTACTATTGGGAGGGCACTTATTTTATTGCTGATAAGATGAGGGGGTTTCTGGACCAACACCCAAGGGTTCAATCAGGACTATTGGTACCAAGGTCAAAGAAACCAAGGTGGGAACACTTCAATCTAGATGGATCTTTCAAAGACAACCACAGAGAATACTATGGTTGGAATCAGAGCCAAGATATAGAAGCAGATTGGATTCGCAGGTATGGTTACAAAATGGTCGTGATGTGCCACCACATAATCTTGACATAGGTACGAGTAGCTCAAGAGTTGAAGAGATGTTTGATTGTCAGTTGAAGAAAGCTGAGACACTGGATAAGACACTTAGGGGGATGAAATCTAAGATCTAATAATAATAAAAAATTTGAGTCTCATTCTGCTGCCATAAACAACTTGAGCAATAGTTTGATCAAGTGTCAACTCAACTAAATCAGTGTCAGAAGGGTACACTACATAGCAACATAGTTTAAAATTCTAAGAATGAAGGGCAGCATATGGTGGTTACTACTCATGTTGGTAAGAGTACCATTGCTCCTCATATGCCAGTTGATGAGGATGCTATTCGAGAGGATACAATTGCGGTCAAAGATGCGGATACCAGATATAATCGTGACAATAATAGTGAGTTAATCTACTGATATGTCACACAAGTTGAAGACAATTCCTAGGCCTCCTCCTCTCTTCCCTCAAAGAAATAAAAATAGGAAGGTGAAAGACAAATTCAAGCACTTTTTCTCTGTGCTGAAACAACTCTCCATCAACATCCCTCTCATCGAGGCATTAGATAAGATGATAGGGTATGCAAAGTACATGAAGGACCTGTTTATGAAAAAGAATAATGTAAGTCAGAAGCTCTTACATGAGCTTTAATATTGTACTGCAATTGCTACGAGGTCCTTGGTCGAAAAGCAAGAAGATCCCAACATTTTTACCATACCCTGCAGCATTGGAGATGTGGAGCTCGCAAGTGTATTCTGTAATCTAGGTGCCAGCACTAATCTGATGCCCCTTGCGGTCTTTAAGAAGCCAGGATTTGGAGTCCCTACTCCAACGAGCATGTGATTGTTGATGGCTGATCACATGGTGAAGAAGCCTCTAGAAATACTATGTGATGTGCCTCTAAAGGTAGATAAATTCATATACCCCATAGACTTTATGATCCTGGATTGCGAGGTTGATTTTGAAGTCCCTATCATCTTGGAAAGGCCTTTCCTATCCATTAGATGCACTTTGATGCATATGGAGAAGGGCTAACTCAAGTTTAGGTTGGTAAAATATAAGGTCATGTTCAACATCATTAGCAAGAAAAGAAAGAAAATGATTTGAGGGTGGTCTCTATTATTGAGAATGTTGATGATATTGAGACAGAACCACTTGAGGTGAGATTGGGTGTCGACACTTTGGAAGATGTGCTAATGAACTTTACTAGTGATTGCATCCTAGATTATGAAGGACAGTTAATGCATTAGCGGTTTCCTACAACCCTAGGCGCTAAACCAAGTTGGAGCTAGACATGCAGAATCGAGAGTCACCGCCAACCAAGCCATCCATAGAAGATTCACCGGTACTAAAGTTGAAGGCTCTTCTAGTACATCTATGATATGCATTTTTCGGCACCAACAACACCTTGCTAGTCATAGTTGTTATGGACCTGAAAGATGAGAAGGTGAACGCCCTTGTCATGGTGCTTAAATAGTTTAAGAAGGCCATTGGGTGGATGATTACAGATATCATTGGTATCCCTCAGGTATATGTACACAAAAAATCCAGTTGGTCAAGGACTACAAGCCGAGTATTGAGCATTAAACTTAAGCCCCCTATTCAAGAGGTCGTGTGCAAAGAAATCATCAAGTGGTTGAATGCAGAAGTGATCTACCCGATTGCCGATAGTGAATGGGTGAGCCCGGTTCAGTGTGTTTTGAAGAAAGGGGTTATCATGGTGGTGTCAAATTCCAACAACGAGTTGATTCCTATACAACCAAGTCACTGGATGGAGAGTGTGTATGGACTATAGAAGACTCAATGCATCGACAGAAAAAAATCACTTTCCTATGCCATCATGGATCAGATGTTAGACTGATTAGCTAGAAATGGCTAGTGTTTCTTTCTTGATGACTAAATCACAATTGCTCCAGAGGATCAAGAGAAGATGATGTTTAAATGCCCCTATGACACCTTCACATTTAAGAGGATGTCATTCAAATTGCGTAACGCCCCAGCAACATTCCAGAGATGCATGATGTCCATCTTCTCAAACATCATGGAGGAAACTATTCAAGTCTTCACGGATGACTTTAGTGTGGTCGGGGACTCAGGACTGCTTGAAGCACTTGCATCCAGTGTTGTGAAGATGTGAGGAACGCCATCCGATGTTAAATTGGGAAAAGTATCACTTCATGGTGAAGGAGTGCATTGTGTTGGGGCACTAAACCTCTAGCAAAGGGATCAAGGTTGATAGAGATAAAGTAGAAGTGATTGAGAAGCTTCCCCTACCTATTTTAGTTAAGGGTGTGAGGAGTTTCCTAGGGCATGTAAAATTCTAACGGAGGTTCATAAAAGACTTCTCTAAAGTTTCACATCCATAGTGCAAGTTGCTTGAGAAGGATGCTAAGTTTGTGTTCGATGATGCATGCCTTAAAGCCTATGAGGGATTGAAGCAGAAGCTGATTTTAGCCCCAATGGTGAAAGTCCTTCAAAATCATGTGTGATACAAGAAGTGTTGCGCTAGGTATAGTACTGGGACAGTGCCAAGAGAAGATATTACATCCCATATACTATGCTAGCAAGGCCCTAAACACATCCCAAAAGAACTACACTGTCACTGAGCAAGAGTAACTTGCAGTGGTCTTCGCGTTTGAGAAATTCAAGTCATATTTATTGGGGGCCAAAGTGGTGATGCACACAAACCACTCAGTACTGCAGTACTTGATGGAAAAAAAGGATGCAAAACCAAGGTTGATGAGATGGGTACTTCTCTTTCAAGAATTCAATTTCGATGTCATCGACAAAAAAGGGAAAGAAAATTAGGTCACAAATTACCTTTCCAGGTCGGAAGATGGGCCAATTGCAAAGTTTGATGATGGATTGGAGATTGACGACTCATTCACAGATGAGAGAGTATTGGTAGTGTCTCACAATTTAATACTATGGTTTGCAGACTATGCAAACTACTTGGTAAGTGACATTTAGCCACTTGATTTGAATACACATCAACGTCAAAAGTTCATGTCTGATGTGAGAAAGTTCTTTTGGGATGACCCATACTTGTTTCTTGTATGCATAGATGGGGTTATTCGTTGCTATGTTCCTGAGATTGAGATGATGAGTATCCTCATGGCGTGTCACTCGTCATTGGTAGGAGGGCATCATAGTGGAGTTCAGAGAGCATACAAGATCTTATAATGTAGATATTACTGGCCCACCATCCACTAGGATGGTCATGACTATGCCAAAGCTTGTGATAGGTGCCAAAGAGAAGGTATTGTTTCCCACAAACATGAGCTCCCTTAAAACCCTCTATGGTGATTGAGTTATTAGATATATAGGGTGTACACTTCATGGTTCCTTTTGTTAGCTCGCATGGAAACAAGTACATATGGATTATGTATCGAAGAGGCTCTACCCAACAATGAAGGCAAAAGTGTCACAACGTTTCTGAAAAGGAATATTTTCTCAAGGTTTGGCACCTCTCGGACGATCATTAGTGATACAGGTTCTCACTTCTGCAACAGGCTCTTCAAGACTCTACTTGAAAAGTATGGGGTGAAACATCAGCTGGCTTACCATCCTTAAACAAGCAGGCAAGTGGAGATGTCTAATAGGGAAATTAAGCGATTCTATCCGAGACTGTGAATGCAAACCAAACATATTGTTTTTTGCAAAAGCTTGATGATACATTATGGCATACTAGACAACATTCAAGACCCTTATAGGCATGTCTCCTTAGCAACTTGTCTTTGGGAAGGGATGTCATTTTCTGGTGGAGCTTGAGCATAAGGCAATGCGGGCACTAAAGAAGTTGAATCTAGACTGGAATGATGCAGCAAACTCTAGGTTGAGCGAACTTAGTGAGCTTGATGAGTTTCACTTGAAGGCATATGAGAGCTCAGCCTTGTACAAACAAAGAATAAAGCTGCAACATGATTGTGGCACAGAGAATCGTCAATTCGCACTAGGGGACTTAGTTTTACTATACAATTCCAAGCTAAAGTTGTCCTTGGGAAACTCAAATCCAGATGGTTGGGATCCTTTCAAGCAGCACATCTTTTTGATCATGGAGCTATTGAATTAGAGAGAAGAAACAAAGGAACATTCAAGGTTGACGGCCAAAGAGTCAAGACGTACCTTGGAAACGTGGAAGAAATAAAAACTTTGGAAGAATGGGACCTTGAGTAAGTTTGAGTACCCAAGATGTCTATATCGTGCTGCGACAATAAATCACGTGTTGCTCGGGAGACACCCCAAGGTGCAGGCCAGCACTTAGGCGCCCAGGTATATTTTTTGACCACAATTCCTTATTTTATTTTGATTGTGGGCATTGAGGACAATGCACCTCTTTTTCGATGGGGTATGGGTAGTTATGGGCCTCAGTATAGGCTGAGTAGCTTAGGTTCATAACTACCCCTATTTTTGAATCCTAGGGTTTTATTGCTTGTGTTCTTTTTCCCATGAATATTTATTTTATGTTGAACCGGCATGTTTAGGATGTTTAAGTAGTATTTGTAGCATATAGTACTAATATTTGTGGGATATACATGTTTTTGTTTTTTTGTGAAAAATGATACCAACCAACTAATGTGTTGACAATGCCTGTTCTGACAAGTGAGGATAAATTGAGATAAAAAGCATTATCTAAGACTATTTTGTTAGTAATGTAATCAGTGCCATTTGAAAGTGAGCTTAATTTGCTAAATTCATGTGTTGTGTGCTAATTTTAGAACTTGCCATATTACTCTAAGCTAGATTGAAGATTAATTGTCTTAGGAAAGGGTCTTAGGCTATTGTTCTTAAAAGTTCGCTTAGCCTAAATCACTAACAAAATTGGCAAAATATTCCTTGATCCTAATGTTTGATCCTGACATGTACCTATTCTTTGTAAAAAGCCTAAGTAACCTAGCATTATTAGTTGTAAAATCATAAAATTGGCCCTGGTCCTTTCTTGAACATTGTGCACCTTGACTTAGGCAAAAAGTCTAAGTTGAGAATGGCTACCAAAAGTGGCCCTGGTTTTGAGGATGGATGATGTGCACCTTAACTCAGGCCAAAAGCCTAAGCCGAGAGTGGCTGGTGTAAGGGTGAAGCACAAAATGAGGGGGAAAGTTAGTGATATAGTGAAAAGGAGAAAAATCATGTACTAGGTGTAAGAAAAAAAGTGAAGCCTTAGTTATGTGCTGAACAGAAAATTGAAGCATAAAAGCAAGACAAAAAAAAAATGAAAAGAAAGCACCCAGAAAAACTTAAAATAGGAGCAAAGAGAGAATGGAGTAAAAGTAAAAAGTGTTGGTAGGGCAAAAGTGTAGAAAAAAGTAGTGTCAAGGAGGGCCTTTAGTCACTATGCTCCCAAAATATCATATCAAAGCCCCTTGATCCTACGTTACAAGCCCATAAAGTCCTAAAGTGATCCTAGTCCAATTGGTCAACGGTCTTAGTCATAAGTATAGGAGCAAACCCATGGTATTGGGCATGATACATGAATATCTCTTGTGAGAGTAAGTTATTTTGCATAGTCCCAAGATTATACATGAAAACATCATTGAGATTGAGATATGGAACTTCTTTCTGTGAGGACAGTTGCATTGCATTGTTAGCATTAGACTTATTCAGTGATTGTGGCTTGTGGATAGTACCTCACTTGTCATAGTTGTGTTGTCGCGTGCATTAGTCTGTATTAGTTTGCGTAGATGGCTATTGATTCTATTTAAAAAAAGTGGGGTGGTTATCTCTGTTTAAGTTTGATGTGATGTATGCCATTAGGTTGAGGTCTGTGTGTTACAATATTACTTATATAGATTGTGTCTGTCGCTTTTGGACAAACAACAATTTTAAGTTGAAGGTGTTGATGTGCAGTCAAAATATAACACTTTTGATGCTTAAAACATAGAATTTTGTGTGTTCTCAATGCGATATTAGTGGTTATATGTGTTTTTGTTTTTGGTTTGTAAGATGTCAGGGTTGGCATTGATTTTGGGAAGATTATGTAGAAGTTTGCTGTTTTTGATGATGTACGAGACCCTTTACGGGCTGTAGAGTGCTCTACGGGCTGTGAAGTAGGTTTTGTGTACAATTCCAGTGAGGGGCTAATTTTATGAAGCTTTCTATGAACATGCAGATGGGTCGTGTACTATTATATAAGTCGTAGATCAAGTCTCGTGCCTTGAGAATTAAAGAAGGAGGACTTTTTAAAGATTCACTAGACAAAACTCCCTACGGGCTGTAGAACACTTTACGGGCCATAGAGAGGTGTTCTATAACATAAGTCCTGTTTTGCAACAACGAAGTACAAAAGCCCGATTACGGGTCATGGAACACAATATGGGCCATAAAGCATCTCGTGAGGCATGCGACCCAGTTATCCTATTTTGTTTAGTATATGTATTTTAAACATTATATATTGTTTTTAGGTTATTTTTCATAGAGAGTTAGAACAGGTTAGAGAAAACATACTGAGATTGAGTAGAGAAAACACTAGAGAGTTTTGAAAAACACTTGTACTTTGATTTGATATTCTTATCTTGTGATTCTCATTGAAGCTTGGATTTACTTGTTCTTAATTAAATTGTGTAAGTGCTCTATTATGTTATTCAAATTCATAAGCCTTCATCTACACAAATCATAAGTAGCTAAATGCACAACTAGGGTTATGGGAACCATGAAGACTTAATAAAGTAAAATCGAATAATTCATAATTCTTGAAAAGTGTGCATGTATATATTAATTAACTCTCTTCATTTTGCATGTTTTCTAATAATGTCCAACATAGAACCCGCCTAGCATTACTAACTAGACCAAGGTAGTAATGAATAGAAAAGAGATTAATTAACATGATTCGATTGACATGTTCTTGTCTAATCAACCGAACGTGGCCAACGGGAGGTTGTACTAGGACTAATAGGTAAAGTTTAATAATGTCATACTGCGGAGATGGGCCATGTCATGTAGTGAAATTTTATTCTCGCTTGGGCCAAAGGGTTTGGTGAACTTAACTTATCGTCCTGCATGCTATACACTAGAAAAGAATTAGGTTATCCTGTGATACTAAGTTAGGGAATCATGGGGAACACGATACCCTAATTTTTCTCCATATTGATTAAACACTTGTGTTAGTTTAGGATTACTTTCCTACTTGTTATTACAACCCCCCCTTTTCGAGGAGATAAGTTTGTTAATCACTCAAATTGCATAAATTGAATTCTTCTAAGTTTACGATATTCCCTTGGGTTCGACCCTAACCTTGGTTAGATTCTATTATTTGACAATGACCGCTTTACCCTAAAAAAAAGAGGTCTAACTTGGGTGACATCAGAGACCTCAACCATTAATACACTCGCTAGGAGAGACCTCGACCATCAATATATTCGCCGTAAGATACCTTGATCATCAAAACACTTGCCAAAAGATACCTAGGTTTTAATCACCAACAGGGAAAGACCTTAACTCCTTTACTCATCTTGTTTAATCAATCTAAGCAAAATTTTTCTCTCGTTGATTTTTATCAAATAGTGAGAGTCAATTAATCTTCCAAAATCAAGGCAAATAAACACTTTCAAGTAGTGCATGAATGTATGCAATGAATTCACAATTTACATATAAATATCATTTGATCCATTCAATCATATCATTATTTCAATAATATCATCACCATCATAAATAAAATCTTTCAACTATAGGTCCCACATAATTATTCAATTCTTTAATAATCATGTCATGCCCCAAACTAGGTGAAGCGTGACTGGCACTCGATATCTTATTCAACCGAGTTAGCCACTAGAACATACTAACTGACTCAACTGTACGCCCAAAAGGTTGGACGTCATAATAGCTAAATACTAAGCCTGGACCATTAAGGTGATAACCTAAATAACAGAAAGCCATATAGACAAACTTAGATATGCCAAAAGTAATGAAGTACCTGCAAGCCGGCGAGGCCGCAACTGAAGAGATACACACACACACACACACACATAAAGCTAGAGACTAAAAGCTCTAAAAAGAGATTCATAATATTGTGTCCATAATAGCCTTTAAGAGTGCCATATTCACTGGTCGATATAAGACCCTAACTGTACCAAAACTGTATGACAAAGGTAAAAGTTCCATGAAAGCTCCAGGAGAGGTGAAACTTACTAACATAAAGCTGAACCCCAAATCCTAGCAGAGGAGTTGGTCATAATTCCCTGGACCTGCATGCACAAAATAAGAAAATACAGCTTCCTTAAATGACGAGACGTTAGTATGAATAAAAATGTACTAATATGTAAGGCTGAAAGTAAAATAATATACACATATAGACATACCACTTGAAAAAAAACTCTGGTATCTTCCATGGCTAACATCTGACCTTTTATAAATTAAATTTGTATGGTATGCTCGCATATTTGTATGTCGTGAATACATATATATAAATGAAAATACTTGACATTCCTAGATAAATGCTATGGTAGTTCCTTTCATATAACAACTCCCAAAGTACCTTAGAATCACCTTACAATAGATGCCTTCCATAATGCATCATCCGTATCCTTTTTGAAAAATTTGAGGCCGAATTTTTGATTGGAGTACAAAATTATGTGGGAAAATGATCTTATTCGATTTTTAGTTCAACCACATAAAAAATAGTTTTTCGTAATTTTTACACTTTCTAGAGGCATCTGCGACCTCTCTGCATCACACAAGGTTTATTTCAGTGTAAAAATGTTTGGTACTCGTTCTATGGCCAAACAGGAGATGATTAAACTTTGCATGGAAATAAATCATCTCGGAACAACTCTGCATCACGCTATGGTTCCCTTATAGTATAATTTTATTTGAAAATTTCTAGATTTAAGTAAGGAAAATTGGGAGAAATGTAACACCACTTATGTTTCTGGGCTTGGAAAACTGAAAGACTAAGAATTTGCTGATGGTCAGGTTGTACAAGACAGTATACAACCCGTAAAAGAATGCATGGGTCATAGGTGGCAGCATGGAAGGTACCCAGTGAAAATGGAAAATTGAAGAATTTTTGGAAGCTGACTTATGAATTAGCAGATGGGCCGTAACTTCTTCTACGACTCATGAGTAGGTCTCTAAGTCGAGGCCTGGAGAACCAAAATGTTTCTAAGTCTGGGGACATCCTACGAAGGGTTCGATGACCTGTAGAAACTTCTATGAGCCATATTGCATGTTCATAGACCAGAAGCTGCAATTCTAGTAGCTCAACTTTTGTGGCACCCTAATCTACAAGATGAAATACGGCTCGTAAGTCATTCTGCGACCCATAGAAAGGGTTCGTGGATGACTTCAGCAGTTTTACTAAAGGGTGTTTTGACTTTTCCTAATCCATCTAAGCCCTAAACTATGGTGTTTTAGCTAGTCTAACTACTCTAACTAACTTAATTCCTATAAAGACCTATTCTTAAGTAGTCCAAGCTTTTAATTCCCAAAATTCTCTCAAGGGCTCACAACAATTCTCTCTCTAAGTGAAGGGTTATATTCAAGCTAAACTTGAAGATTGACCAAGGTTATTCCGAATTTTCTTTCCCAATTCTAAGGATTCTATTTGAGGTATGTAGGGCTTCATTCATGGATTAGTTTCATCATGAAGACCACTCAAAAAACTCCTTTTTATCAAACTTCATGATGATTTTCTTATGGGCTTTTAAGATATGATACCTAATGCAAGAGTTATGATTTATATATGATGATTATGGTTAACTAAGCATGAATTATGATGGATTTCACTGAGGTATATGATTTTTAAGCAAAAGGGTGTGATCTAAAAGTATGCATGATTAGGGCTTAATGATTGGATGTGGGTCCCTTATCTAATGTCCTAAAGCGAATTAAATGCATGACTTCCTCTATGGACCTTACTCAATTGCATGATTTTGATTCAAATGTCATGGACCAATACTTAGCCCTTGTCTCTTATGATAACATTATGTATATGTGTAAATTATGTATTCTCTGGGATATGACTTAGCATTGAGAAGGCTTTGGTAGATTTTATAGTGACATAACTATGTGCCACCATAGGAATGATGTTCATGTTTTATGCCTTAAAGGTGTTCTAGTAGATCCAATTATCTTAAGTAATGGATACTTACCATTCTAGGATAGAGCCTAAAGGGTAGGGCCAAATGACGGTACTCACCGTGCTAGGATAGAGCCTATAAGGTAAGGATCGAGTTTCCCTTAGCCAAGTAGACTTCTCTTAGCTTGATGTCAAGTGAACATTGTGACTCCATATAATAGTCCGCATGGCTTTATGAATGTTGGTTATGGTCTTATTCCCATATATGTATACTTAAGTT
>JAPFFP010037021.1:0-15222 GCA_026153255.1 Solanum medicagineum | reverse complement strand
TGTATTTTATTCGAGAATTCTATATTTAGAGGCTTGTACATGTGACACCAGTACTTGGGATAGTTGTAGTTTGGTATATATATGATTAACTATTGTATTAGTCTATTCATCTTCCGCAATTATTGTTGTGTTTGGATTAGTAAGTGTTAGGCTGACTCGCCTTGGTGGGTTAGGTGAGTGCCATCTCACCTGAATTTCGGGTTGTGACAATTTGGTATCAGAGCCTAGGTTCACAGGCCTTACGTGTATATAAGCCCAGACAAGTATAGTCTTAAAGATCGGTGCAGAGACGTGTGTTACTTATCCTTGGGAGGCTACGGAGACTATTAGGAAATTTCCTCTTGTTCTTTCTGTTCATATCGTGCGTAGTTATTGTGGGTATCGATACGTTGGACGGTTTGAAATTCGACCCAGCTTAGAGGTAATGGATTTAAGATATGGATGTGTGGTCAGCATTGGATTTTCCTTTAATTTGAAATAGCTTGGGTGTAGATGAAATTAGATGAGGTATGTCCAGGGCAACGTTCGGACGACATGGTTGAATTGAAGGAGCTTAGGGAGCAACTTCAAGATCTCTTGAGTTAGGGGATCATACGTCGAAGTGTATCTCCATGGGGTGCTCTGTTTTGTTTGATAGAGAAATGATAGTTCTGTGGGAATGTGTATTGATTACAGACAATTGAACAAAGTAATAGTAAAGGATGAGTATCCTCTCCCTATAATGGGTGACTTTTGATCGGCTTCAGGGTGCAACCATAGTTTTCAAAATTGATTGAGATCCGAACATCATCAGCTACACATTAGAGCACAGAGTTCAAGTGTCCTCGGGTGTCTATGAAGCCGTGTCTATAGAATCTTATTTATGGTTGTGAGGGACCCACTTCTATAAATGAGGGACTATTGACCTTTAGAAAAAGTTTCCCTTTTTTTCAGATTCTGAATCATGCGATAGAGATAATTCCTAAGAAATCTATGATAATTCATATATTGCTCTAAACCCCTGGATTATGCCTCGCCCACAAGGTGATAGAGACAGTAATATTTAGACCCTTATCGAGAAGTTCCTCTGTTATAAGTAGTCAGAGTGGTAGAGAGACTGTACCGAGCTTGAGAGAAGATGACTAGTGTGCTAAGTTTACTAACTAGAAAGAGTGCACTATTACTCATATGAATTGTGCATTTGAGTTAGTTCTAGATGTACCCAAACCCTCTTTTTCAAAACTTGCTTTTGATGTTACCCATGAGAGAGAAGCTTATGTCTCCAAAAAGTTTAATGCTACCACTTAAGAGCGAGATGTAAGGTCTTATAAATCCTGAATAGAATTGAATCACCCCTGTGTTAGAAGGATGATGATGGAAAGAAAGAGATGAGATAACAAGAGTGATGGATGATTGAGGCTTATAGTTAGAGTTACGTACCTATTAAGTAAGTAATGAGGTGATGAGTCGGTTGCCATAAGTTTGATAGAAGACTCATAAGTACCCTTTGACTTTCATGATAAGGTATAGAGAAAGAGTTATTATCATAATATGTTAGAGCGTGCTCAAAACTAAAAGGAGGTTTATCTTGATGTGTTAATAGTATTCATACCATTGAGGGTGAAGTATAGATGTTGAATAGGGGAACATAGTGCTTTCAATGTGATAGATCTAAACTAGGCTTATGATTCCAACGTGAGAGCCCATGAGATTCATATAGTTAGGAGGTTAGCCAGATGAGGAAGTATAGTGAATGGGTGGGTGGTGCTTGAGTTATGAATAGGGGATGTGCTGATTGAGTATTCGTTATGAGATTTTAGTAAGCCTATATTCCTAATTTTTACCTAGTAGTTATAAGTTGGTGTGATGTTAGAGAGGTATGTGATAAACGTATGTGTTAGTATTAGACCCTAAGCTTGAATTTTGAGGAGTAGTATGAAAGAGGAGATAGTATCGTGAGAGTGATAGTCTTAGTTGGAGATATTCTCTAAGAGGCTTGCCATAGTGTATGAAGATGCTAAATTGTAAGGAAAGTGATGCTATGGGCAGGGTACAAGTGCCCCTTAGGTAAGACTCGTGAAACGAGTGTAGCTCAATAGATAAGAAGAGGCTTGAGATGTGTACCTATGATTTTGTAAAGATATGTGACACTCTAAGTTATGACTGCTATAAGAATCTCGACAGTATTTTTGAGTTGTCAATGTGGAGTAGGTTGATGTAAACATTCTTTGTCATCCCTAGTAAATGAGTCGATCGGGGCTTATGGATAGATGATGAGGAGTTCTCTATACTAATGAGTTTATAGGAGCACCAAAGTTGAATATTTGCAGGTAAAAAGAAGAGTTTAGATTATAAAAGTTGTGGAAAGTGGTTATGTACGCCAATAGGAGTAGCAAATCTAGGAAGATTTTCATAGATAGGAGGAAGCTAAGAGTGGTGTTTTCAAAGAGCGTCTTAGAGGCTATTTTATATATATACGACTATAGTATGACAAAAGAGTTTAAATATTCTTGTGGATAGTGATTCCCTGACTGTGTGGAGATATTTACGTATAGCTTAGAAAGGTGAATTGATTCGCAAACTTAAAGAGACGACCTTTGAGCTAAGGGGGAGATGACGAGGTGATGAAACAGAGTAGATCTTGAGTTTTCGATAGAGATGGGCTGATTAAGATAAGATATCAATCTTTTTCCATCTAATATAGTCCTTATACTTCAATCAAAGTGATATTTCATTCCTGTCTGGTGTATGAGTGTCATCCCCATGGCCTAGTCCCATGCACGTCATGTTGATTCCCATTCATGTTAAGTTTCAAGATAAGAAGTGATTTTACCTTACGGATCTATGAGTTTCTAGTCCTTTGTTGAATGAGATGTGACCTGAGTTTTACACTGCATATAGTTCTGTGGACTCAAAGTGAGTTTTGATAGCTGAAGGAGATTGTTCTTCATTATGAATGTCCTCAAATAAGATTTCTCGATTTAATCGTGCTAATGATCTTACGTTCCCAACCTTTTTAGTGATCTTACCTTCCAGTCTCGATAGAAGTGCTGATGATAGTAGAGGAGTGATAGTTGATGATATGAGAGTTTGATTGATTGATTGAGTTTTCAAAAGAGTTCAGATTGTTATTCGCTCCTTGATATCTACCTTTACTCATCATTCGAGGACGAATGATCCCAAGGGGGAGATAATGTAACACTTCAAATTTTTTAAGCTAAGACTGAGCTATTCTTCATAGGACATAGGATTTTAGTTAATGTGTCTTAATTGAGTATAAGTTTTAAAGTCAAATTCTTAATGTGGGAATAGAATTGGACAAGATTTAAGGTCACACGAACCCTTTAGTACGAAGCTAAGCTAAAAACTTTCTTAGCGTTTGAGTTGTAACGTCAGGTTTTATAAAAGGTAGATGGACCAGCGACTTTTAGGTTGTATATATATGCTAGGATCAACTCCTAAGTATTTAAAGTATATTTTATATGATTTAGAGTCATAAGGGATCTTTTACATCAAGCCAAGTCCAAAGAATTTCTAGCAACTAAGTTTTCGTATGAGTCGATAGAAGGATCAACTTCAAATGACCATATCTCCTAAAGTATAATAAGTTAGGTGACCCATAATATATTAAATCAAAGCTATTTGAATCAACTTTTCAACTCATCTGATTTCGCATCAATCAGAGTTCGAAGTAGAAAGTTATGACCATTTTAGTGAAGGGGTGCAAACCTGTTTGAAGGTCCGCGCCGGAGTGTATCGCGGACCTGACGCGGACCCTCACTGGATGAGTTAATGACGTTTTTTTCTTTATATTTTGAGGATACGTTTATCCTAAAATCTTGGGAACCTATTTAAGGTCCTAAAAAGCCCAAAACGTCAGTTTTCATAATCAAAGACCCTCTCCTTCACTCTTAAACATGAATGCTCAAGAATCATCAAGAAAATCATCAAGTTAGGATTAGCTTCCAAGATTACTCCTCAAGGTAAGTTATTCTTCATGAATTTCAAGCTACCCAACCTAGATTTATTTATCTATTCATTAATCTCTAATAGAATATTAAATCATAACCTGGGGTTTCAAGAAGACGAATTCAAGAATCCCAACAAAGGATTTCTTGATTCTTCTTTTTCAAGAATGTAGGGTTCTTCATCAAGAACTCTAAAGATTCTAAGTCAATAACTCAAGAATTAAAGATAATTCTTTCAATCAATTTCCTTCCAATTTCTTTCACTTTAAAAGAACTACGAAGATTGAGGATTTTCTCCAAGAAAGTGAGTATTCCCCAAACTTCAACCAACGATTTCTCTCTCAATTTTGATCGGATTTGAGCGATTCAAAAGGCTAAATTGTATATTTTTCTGAGTATAACACTGTGATAGTTTCAGAAATTAATTTTGGTGCATTGTTTGAGGTACAATTCGTGATCTTATTGCTGTACTTTTTATATATTTTGAAAACTTTAACATGCGATTTCTTCCACATATTAGCTCCGTCTTTGAATTGGTTTTCGCTGTTGAATTCCTTATCACTTGGGGAACATTGTCATGTAAAATTTTTCAGATTCTGACAGTATTTTTCTGGCGATGAAATTTTTGGACCGTGTTACCCTTTTCATCCAAATAATTGATTTTAGTGTCGTTAGATTCATTATATAATTATGATGCTATATTTGAATAGATTTTGTGAAATGGAGTATCACAGAAAAGGAAAAGCTTCAGAATTGACCTGATTCGAGACTTTATATAAGGCAAGTGGGTATCTAACCTTTTGTTAAATATGTTGAACCTCGTATTCTCCAATGTGTATACAATTGAGTATTTTAGGTTAGAGATGGATTTACATAGGCTTTGATTGAAATATTTTGAATTGGGTAATTATCCTATGGTGATATTTGACTTGAGAATTTATGATGGAGATTTATTCTATGTGAAATAGTGATTATTTGTTATTGTCGAAGTGATACTTATTTTAAGATGTGAATGTTGTTAAGGTTGTGATGGTATTGAGATTGAGGATATTGCAACATTTATGGTATTGAGCTACCCATTCTTGATTTGAGATGTATGATACGTATGGGGCATCTTGTACATTTTATTTCCATGAGCATAATTATTATGCATTTACTATGTGTTTGTTGATGATCCAAAAAAACAAATGAAAAGCTGAAGGGAAATTGTTTCGGCTAGTGAAAAAGAAAAAAGAAATGGAAAGTCAAAGGGCAATGGTTCCGGCTAGATATGAAATGAAAATTGCCGAAGGGAAATGGTTCTGGCAGATACATGGTCCATGTGTGGCCCCTATGGGTTCTGACTGAGGCATGTTTATGATCAGCGGATGTGTATCATAGGAAAGGCATGCATCATTTTATTTGACATGACATTGCATTGCATTGCATTACACCTCATTATCATTTATAAACATATGAGTACTTTTTATGAAACTTGTGATAGATGCACTTGATCCCTGGTGTTGTTGATATATAATAGTTGGTGTGGTTATTGAACTATATGCTATGTACATTGTGAACTGTTAGGCTAGCCTGATTTTATGCATGTTGTAGTTGTGGGGGTTTGGTTGGAATGTTGGGGGAACCTGTATTCTATATTACACTTAGAGGCCTAATATTAAGTGATTATTATATCTACATTTTAGAATTTTTCTACATATGATGTTTGAGACTGAGGTGGTAGAGTTTTGCACCAATTTGGGTTTTGTTGCTGGGGATGTGGATACTTCGAGTATGTGTGGATCGATACTTTTTTCGATAAGGTTAAGCTTGGGGAGATTTTGCGTATTCCTATGGTGGGCTGGCTATACACTTGGTTGGAGGATTCTGGGTGCTTGCTGACTTTGAAGTTCACGGAGGGGAGGGTTACTGATGTCCCTCGCAAGGTGTATAAGGTGGAGATGCCACCCTTCTTGAAGCTTCTATTTGAGGTGGTGCACAAGGTGATCCTACCTAGGGGTGAGCGCAGGCATGAGGCCATATTTCACGACATGGCATTGAAAATGCGATTGATCTTCAGGAGCTTATTGACTGGTCTACTCTGATTATGCAGCACATGGCTCGCATTGCTGATCCAGCTGAGGGTCCTCATCGATTGGCCTATGGCAACCTGCTCACTTATGTGTTCTGGGCTTTCAAGGTTCCACTTAGTACTGGGAGGGTCTGACCAAGAAGGATATAATTGATCGAACACCACCCTTGAATGTTAGGTTGCTCCTTCTGTTGTTGTTGCTATTAAACTTGTTCCACCAAGGACCACTAGCGCCATTACTCAGCTCATGAGGGAACTGCGTGAGTCTCAGGCTGAACGGGCTCATCTCCAGACTAGGATTGAAGAATTTCAAGACCAACTCGATGCTTCTCAGGCTGAGGTTGCCCGTCTTAAGGATTAGTTTCTTCATCAGCAGGTGGATCATAATTAGCTGGTGGATTCCCTTCTCAGGCTTCTAGGCTCAGGCCCTTCCCAACCTCTCCCTTAGTCACTCCTTTCCGTTGCTATCCTTCTTTTAGCTTCTGCTATAGACAATATTTTTTGGATGTTTATAAGTTTTTGTTGTGGATGCTTATTCGAGCGCTGGTGCTTGCTTGTTATTTTTGCTGTGGATATCTATTTTTCTTGCTATGCTGCGTTACTTTGAGCCTTATAGATGGCTAATATCCTCAGTTTTAATACTGTTGTGTTCTCTACTATTTCTGACTTATCGCCTGTTGTTGTTTCTTGTTTCTATGACTTGTGCTACTGTTTACTGTCTTTTTGTGATGTCAAAAGGGGGAATCTAGCAGACAGGTTTGACATCATCAAAAAGGGAAAATTTGTTAGGATCTGTGCAGGTATGATGATATTATTTTGATGATGACAAACACAAGCCAGAAACAGGTAGGAAGAACCAGATCCGTCATATGTGCATAAATGAAGCTGGGCAGAATTCGAGTTGAAGCTGGAGCATTATTTTTGGAAACAAATAAATACAGATTCAGAGAAGGAAACAACGTTGAAAAAGGACTCATTTATGGAAAAGAATGATGTGCCCATCTCAACAAAGGAGTCCCACATGGAAAGTCTTTAGGGTGTACCATAAATACATTCATCAACCCTCAAAGACACAGCTTTTGCAATCGGATTTCGACGATTACTTTCAAGCAAGTAAGGGCACTTGGCGAAGAGCTTTCAAGCAAGATCTAGAGTTAGGTTTTCTTGATTGTTCAAGTTTGTTTGACACTATTCTTATAATCTTTGTTTAGTGATAAATTTTGTAAGAAGTTGCTTCTCCTGTTGGTGAGTTGTGTTGAGAGTGGGTTTGACTCTCAAGAGTTGAGTTTGTTGCAAGTGGTGTAAGTTGAACATTTCTCGTTTTTGAAGTTAGTGAAGTTGTTGAAATCCTACGAGTGTAGGTAGTGGTTTTGTCTCCCTTAAGCAGGAGTTTTTCCACTATAAGTGTTTGCTTCTCTTTATTGCTTTAGTAAATTATTACGTACTGTCCGGTGAACCAGGTTCATCAGAAGGTTAGGGGCAGCAACTCTTTCAACATACAAATAGTATAAGAGGCCAAGAGGGTACATATCATAATTTGATAAGAGGGGTATTACGTATCATATCTAATAGTCTTTTAAACCAATGCGTGTTTGTTTGACTAGTCTACTTTCATTTTTTGCGAAGTACTTATTTATAAAATTATTATTTAAATATATAAAAAATGGATAAGTATTTAAAACATAGATAAGTCACAAAGTTAGAAA
Organism: Solanum medicagineum; assembly: GCA_026153255.1. Lineage (NCBI taxonomy): Eukaryota > Viridiplantae > Streptophyta > Magnoliopsida > Solanales > Solanaceae > Solanum > Solanum medicagineum. The sequence goes on along the minus strand of JAPFFP010037021.1, from coordinate 7,498 downwards.
ATTAAATAATGAGCCTTACATTAATATTCTTATACAATCTAATGTTGAATGCTACATTTCAGGATATGAAAAAAAGGAATAATTTTCTACATGAAAATGATAGAGCCGAGCTTATCATCTCCCGCGACGTGGTCGTTGTTTATGTGTACCCATTTCACACATGGTTGGTACATATGGTCTTGTTGTTCTTCACAGATTATTAATATCCTAAATAAAGTCATTAGTGTAAGTGAACTTAACATTTAAAAAATGTAAAATTTTGTAAAGATAATACATACATATTGTTGTGATGATTGATTTTCATTTTCTTCATCATCTTCTTCATCGACATAACTTTGACTTTCTAACATATCTTATAAAAAGATAAACACTTGTTATCACATTATTACCAATTCAATTTTCAATATTTATTTATAAGGCATAGTAAATGCTTACAATCGAAAAATTTAATGTCCCATAATCGATGGGTGAGTCTTCAAATTGACATCTTTCTACATTTTGGGTAAATTTCATATTTTCACTGCCAAGAAAGTCAAAACCCACACTTGAAACATTAGGAGCCTGAAAATCACTACTTTGTTGTGGAGTATAACTAGGTACACTCGTTGATGCTCCAGTATAATCAAAAATTGGATAATATGGAGTGATCGGAGTTTGCAACGACAAAGTAGCGTTGTCGTCAAATTCATTCCCCGAAAATCCACTACTACTTTCTTGAGTATGACTATCTCCTCTGCTTCGTGAAGCAGTTCTATAAACAGGTACTGATGTTTGATATTCATTTGGTGGAGGATACTGTTGTTGAAAGTTTAACCGCACACTTAAATGGGCAGCGTTCATAGAATCTCTAGCGCAACCTGCCATTTCTCTTGCAAAATTTTTTATTTGGGCTGACTCGGCGTTATCATTTGTAAGAATTTGACTACTTCTATGTATTCTTTCATGTCCCATTGCTTATAGATTTTTATAATATTCAAAAAAATTATTAATTACGTAGCTTAATATTTTTTTTTAAAAAAAGATAATAATATATAATTTTACATACTAGTGCCTCATTTCTTCCTCCAATAGGTTGATATCCACGTTGAACAGTACCTGGATTTGCAATCAAGATATGTGTAGGTTGTAGATACCAAAAATGATATTCATTTTCATTTACATTATTATTTTGATGTACAACATGTTCTAATCTATTATTCCACATGTTTTCTGTATATGCTAACATTTGTGCCACTTGTTGTATTATTTTATTTCGCTCGTCCAATTTGTAATGGTCATTAGAATAAGGAACACTTTGTGGTATATGTTGTACAAGACCGAATTGTCTAACTACACAGTCAATCATGTGCCACTCAAGATAAATTTCAAAAATGAGTGGTACTATAGACATCCATACACGATGTCCTCGAACACATTGTTCCGATAACATATTGAGAACCATTTCAGAATAAGGCTGCCAAGAAACTAAAAATAAAATTGAAAAGGTTAGTAGGCAAAAAAATTTTAGCAACTTTTTTATTTTTTAAGTATCAAAAGAATACCAAACCGTACCTGATCGGGTTGTAAGTTGTCTAAGACATCTCTAATTGTTGCTATAATATTTCGAGCCTCATTCTGATGAGGTGGTCTTCCAATCCACTTAAGTGCCAGCGGTCCTGGTCTCTCTAGAGGTAATGCTTCAGGTTGTAGAGGGATAATACGCTCCCATACCCACACCTAAAAAATAATAAATATTTTTATTATTTTTGTTTAAAAAGTTATTAATAAATCGTTACCAAGTAAAAATACAACCAACCTGCAATAATGGTACAAAACCACACACATCACCAGTTTCGCCTAAAGATGCACGACATAATAAAACGTATAAATATGAAAGTATGGCAGCTCCCCAAGCTTGCCTTGACATTGCCTCTATATCACGTATTTCAACAAATAAATCAAAATTTATTTTGCTGCCGGACTTGTCAGTAAGTAATGATCCACCGAGGAGCCAAAATAGGTACAGTCGAAATCTTTGCTGCACCTCTAAATCAGTAGAATAATCATTTATTTCATAGGCATTTTTTATATAAATAATTAATTTTTTGGTATAAATTCTGGGTCCTTGAAAGACATCTTCTGGGGGAAACCATCCTGTTAACTCAAAAATTAAATTTTGTCTCGCAGGTCCATCTAATATACTACTTTCGCGAAGAAGAACTGGTGTTCCATCAACAACCATGCCAAGCATAATTTTCATGTCTTGCAAGGTTATTGTTGCTTCACTAGTTCTCATATGAAAGATATGCGTTTCAGGCTGCCACCTTTCAACTAAACCAGTCACCATTTCGCTATCGAAATTAATATTATAACCTACTTGAAGAATACCTCCAAAATCAATGTAATTAAATAAATTTACAATACGAGGATGAAGTGGATTAGTTTTAACTACTCCCACAAGTCACTATCTTGTCGGCAAAAGTGCTTGATCTTCTTGGAATTCATTGTACCAAACTCTTTGTGAACGATGACACTGCTAGAGTACCAAAACATCGGATTGTATCGGCCAAGGATTTAAGTAATTATTTTTATTCATCTAATACATAAAAAATTAGACAAAAAACTATTAGTATTGCTCACTACATAAATTTATAATTATATTAAAAGCAAAAAAATAATATATAAATATATACCTTTGTAGGTGAGAATTTTAGAATTGAAAGAAAAATTGAAGGAAGTGAATGTAGGTGAGAATTTTAGAAAATATAAGATAGAAAATGTGATTTTTTTTGGAAAATTTGAGAGTTTGTAGGTAAAGTGATAGGAAATGTGATTTTTCTTAGAAAATTTGAGAGTTTGTAGATAATGTGATAGGAAATATGGAATTTATAGAAAATTTGAGAGCTTGTAGGTAATGTGATAGGAAATCTGAAATTTATAGAAAATTTGAGAGTTTGTAGGTAATGTGATAGGAAATGTGGAATTTATAGAGAAGGGAAAGAGAAGGCAAAGGAGGAAGAAATAGCCATGTCATCTGAACCTTATAAGGCGCACTGACAGTCGTTCCTTACAAGGCGCAGCATTAGTTGCGCGTTATAAGGTGCAGGTAGAGCCCCTCAGCTATTTAAGATGACGGAAAAACTGAGTTAATGGATACACTGGGAAGGCGCTCTGACATGTGCGCCTTTACCATTTTGATTTGATCCTCTAAATTCTTTCTGTTTCGATTTTTATTGAAAAAATGTTGTTATTTTGGTTCCGGACACCAACAATAACTCTGATTTAGAAATTATGGGAAACATAAGAATAATAGTGAGTCACACTTCTGAGGGAAAGAAATAAAATTGCTGACCACTTAGCAAATTTAGCTTTAGATCAGGGTAGAGTCCAGATTATATCATTTCAGCAGATTGAGATGGAAGGGAGAAGGCTAATCAGCAACGACATCCCCCTATTTAAGAAGAAGACAGTGCTAATAATGGAGCTAGAGGGAACTGGAAAAATTTAGAGAATTCAAAATCTTTATGCTAAAATCCTTAGGGAAAAGAGCACAGGAATTTTGTGGGTTGATGGTTTGTTTCATTTTGCAGGAGCAAGGAAGATTTAAGGGTACACACAATGTGTGTCATATATATTTACCCTTGAAGGCGGAATGCATTAAAAAGAAAAAAGAAAAACATGTACTTGAAGTTTTTTATTCGATGGACACCTTAATTATTAACCGTTTTAAATAACTCCCGAACTCCCCTAAAACTTGTTCGCAGCCTCCTTTAATGTCCACATGACATAGAAGTGGAGTACAAACTCAGTGAGGACGCGTGAGGGCATAAATATATGCCAAATCAGACGTTCCCAACAGTAAATTTTACATTTTTCCTTATTTTTTTCTATAAATTGAGTATTTTCTCTCTCTTTCTCCACCATATCTATTTATCACCATTTTTCTTTACTTTTCTCTCCCTTTTCAAATTATAAATTTCAAATTTTAGAAATTTCTCTCCTTCTTTCTTTGCTAAATTCATGAATTATAATATGTAATTTTTTAATCTATTATTTCATGGAATTATAATATGTAAAATATCCTACAAAATTTTGTTAGCATATTTTTAGCAAAGTATTTTTCTTTATTTGATATGTTGTGTAAATTTATTTATATAAACTTTTTCTTTAAGCAAGTTAAACTTAGTAAAAATTGGATTAATTGAATTGTAATATGCATTTTGGTTGATTTCAGTCAAACCCATTTTGACAAAAATAATTCTTGAGCTGATTAATAACCCATTAACTTAATACATTTTTACTCATTCATTCAACACTTTTTAATATAATGTTACTAATGTTTGCATGAAACTGTTTAGATCTTAAATTAATGTTTGGATAAGCTTTCAAAAAGAAAAAAAATATTTCGGGGTAGTTATAAAAATTATTGTTTAGAAATTAAAAATAATTTTAAAAGATTGATTTTAAATAAACTATTTGGGTAAGCTTTTAAAAAGAAAAAAATGTACTGCAGAGTAGTTATAAAAATTATTTTTTAGAAATTAAAAATAATTTAAAAGATTGATCAAATAAACTATTTGGGTAAGCTTTTAAAAAGAAAAAAATATACCTCAGAGTAGAAATTAAAAATAATTTTTAAAAAATTAATCAAATAAATTATTACTAGTACAAAATCACAAGTTTAGTAATGAATGTTTCTTTTCCAATTTCTAACTGATTTAGTATTTAAAAATTTGTAATCTAATCCAATTAGTTCATTATACAAAAAATATCATTTTATGTAAATTAAAAAAATTCTAAAAAAATTAAGAAAAGGATGGGGGATAAACTGCTTCATAATTAATCTCACAAATCACAAATATTTTAAGAAGTCACACAAAAAGAGCCCCACCATGGGACCAAAAATACGCATTATTACCATAAAAAGATCCACGTCAGCAACTTACATGTCAGGTGCGTGTATTATACGATAGACACAGGTGGACATTGCAGAGGGTCACAATCATGTTTTAAGGGAGTTTGGAGTAGTTAAAATGAAAATAGTTAAGGTGTTCACCAAATAAAAAGCTTCAAGTACGTTTTTTTTTTTTATGCATTTTGCCTTGTTTTTGAAATAGGTAACTTTGTATTCATGTAAAAGAAGTCATCAAGAAACTGATGAGGAAACACCTTTTTTAACTGCAACTTACTAATCCAACTGGTAATTGGTCAATGTGTGGTATTAGGTACTCATTCTGGCAAAAACAGATGGAGAAAAGGAAGTGGAAAATAGAAACAGACAAGAAGATGACAAAGTAGGAAAGCAAGCTATACGCAACAACAGCTAATGACAAAATCCAAAAGAACAAAACAGCAAAACATTCAACAAGGCCAAATACAGTTGGACAACAAAATGCAAAACTACAATCTGGCTATCCAAATAATCTTCAAGGGCAGCGATGTGCTCGATCGTCATTGAATTTCACTAAACAATCCAAGACAGGGAGAACCTGCACTTTCTCATTGTCAATCGACATTCTCCGTTGGCCGTCTTCAATCGTTGATCGGCGGAAATTCCGAGCAGACTGAGACTGTAGCCGTTACAGGGTGGGCGGAGAAAACAATGCTCCTGACTTCTCACAACAAAGTGAATAAAGGGCTTTCACGTTTTCTTAAATTTTTCCTATCCTATATATAAAGTAATATAACATAATATTTTTTAAAAGAGCGAAATTTTAAGTTGGAGTAAAAAATTTAAATTTTTTCATAAAACAAATTTCTTTTGGTCAATCACAATGTTTCTTTTACTTTTTTTTAACTATAAATAGGTGAAATAGTGTTAGATAACGTGGCATTTTCTTTTTTTAAAAAATATAAATAGGTGGAATAAGTTTATGACGTGGCATAGTGGAATTAGACATAAAATTCATGTCATAGAGAGTGTATCTAAATGAGTTGCTGCTGCCTACTTGATAAAAAAGGGCAAGTTGAAGTGTCTATTTGTGCACTTTGAAAGTTTGAGTTCCAATTTAAAATTTTGTTCCAAGTTAAGCAGTCAATTAATGTATTGTGCCTTTTATAAACAACTAAAAATTATAAAGACAAATAAAATAAGCATAATATGTAAATTTGACCCTAAATTTGGCTTCAAATTTTAATTTGAATATTTAACTTTCATAGTATACAAGTAAACATTTTAACTATTCACCAATGAAACAAAAAAACACGAGAACTCTATAGTCAAATTGAGTGATAAAGGGCTCTGACGTTTGGCACGTACTTGGTGTACTGCAAAATTAAAAATTATTTGCTATTTTTTTAATTTAGAGTGGCAAAATTAACAAATCATAATTTGTTTAGTTTTTTTTTTTTTAATTTAGAGTGCCAAAATTAACAAATTGTTTACGTTATTTTGGATAGTTATAAAGTTATATTTGAACTCTGATGAGGGCAATTGGCAAACAGAGTTTGATAACGTAAAGAGAGAGAGAACAACTCTCTTCGTTTTTGTTTATGTAATCTTGAGGACTAGAATTAGGAAGAAGAAGAAAAAAAATAAACTTTTGATTTGAAAAAAATAAAAATATATTTATAATGGATTCATTAAGGCTAGAATGATCATTTTTGCTTTTTTTTTTTTAAATTATTGTGGGCCTCGAAATTTACTCTTGACACGCTGGAATGTGGTGCACAACTGATAGTCGTGAAAATATGATTTATGCGATGGTTAAAACATAGAATTATTGTGAATTCTTAAGCACATTTGTTAGTTCAATATGTGTTTTGTGTTGATTTGGTAGGAAAACGAAGATTTCTTGAAATTTGCCGAAAAGTGGTCTATTTGGCCTAATTTTGCAAATGTGTTTCAAAGGATCACTCATGAGACACTTCACCATGCCACACAAGCCTTGGACTCAAAACATAAGGGCTGGAAAACCTTGACAAGCTAAAGCAATGCCAAAATGCATACATGTTAAGTAATCTCGGAAGAAATCAAAGCACCTTCTAATAGAATGAATTGAAGATGCTACACAAGGAATTACATCTTGAACATGGCCAGTTGCATGACCGATATGAAGGTGCAAAGGTGTGGTGAAACAATAGCAAAAGTGTCCAGGAGCATTTGAGACAAAACCAAATAAACAGAGCAAAGTTGCGCACCACGGTGCTACCATTTGAGACATCATGTTTTATGACAATGATGATGTTATGAAATCTATGATGATACTATGATAAAGAGGGTAATGAAATTCCTAATGTTGATGATGATGTTAAGGTGGGAATTTCTACCCGCACTATGATGGAAGCTAAATAGTTGGACTCTTCTTGTGACATGATATTTTTATGAAAGCTATGATGACTATTTACGAAGTATGAAAGCATGATTTTAATGAAGTGTCACAGCCCAACCTAGGGTTGTGATCAGTGCCCGATAGGGACACCTTGACACATACTAACCTAAGATTCCCAATCTATCCGACCTGGAATCCTGCCGGAATTTCGGCAGAGTTTCCTCTGTTTTATTAACTAACCTCACCTG
>JAPFFP010037010.1:0-15223 GCA_026153255.1 Solanum medicagineum | reverse complement strand
ATGAAACATGTATTTGTATTGTTGTTTGGGAAGCTGCTGGATTTTTTTTGCAGGTGTGGTTAATTAATAAAACAGAGAAAACTCTGCCGAAATTTCGGTAGATTTCTTAGGCTTAAAGATGCGGTTTGTGGTTTGACATTGGTCTAGGTGCCTAGTCGGCACCAGTCACGGCCCCTGGGGTTGGGTCGTGACAAGAAGAAGATGAAAAAAATACGACAGTAGAAGTTGAGATGAAATAAGGGGATAAAGAAAAAAATTTGAAATTCAAAATGGTATGTAATTGATGAGATTGTGGGAGTGAAATTAGGAAGAGATTAGGCGCGTAAAAATAGGAAGAAAAATCGTGTGCTCAAATGTATGGAATTCAAAGAGTCACATATCATTAAGTTGGATAGAAAAATAAAGAGAAGGAATTTTAGTAATTTATTTTATTGAAATAGTTGAGATTTTTAGAAAATATGAAAATATAAGTTGTGTAGTAATGTAATTATTCCTTTAGAAAATGTCCATTTTAGACCGAACTTGTGTTGAAGATAGGCCAAATAAAAATTGAATGAAGAGTGGAAAATAATTAGGAAGGAGAACAACGTATCAGGTGTTGAATTAAATTGTAAGGGAATAAACTTCCTGTTGGCGTAATGATGGAATTTTAAACATGCAATGACGCAACCAATTTTATTGTGATTCAAATGCGGCACGACCAAGAGATTTCAACAAAACATTCTTTCTGTTTTCACGTCAAAGTAAAATATAGCATTTAATATTTTTTGTAATTCTTGAAAATCTTATTTTAAAGTAAGGGATAGATTAAATTATCTTATTAAGATAACTGTTTGCAAAACGATGTTCTCTGCTTTTTATATTTTTTTTTTCTATTTTTGTAACGGATTGAAGCATAATCCATGGGCCACAACCAAAATCAACACCTATATATATATTAAATAAAACTAAAAAAGAAAGTGTTTTTTAATTCATCAATACCTATTGGCTCATTGATGTTGCAGAGGACCTTGTTATATATAAGCCTAAAGTTAGAGGATAAGGATAAGTATATTTAAATATACTAGTTTAGTGTACGTGCGTTGCACGTGTGTTACATTAATATTACTAAATTGAATATTATAAATATTTATCAATCATGACTTTGTTGAGACACCTAAAGTCTCCCTAATATTTTTAATTTTACTATATATTTTCAAACTCCTTAATTATTAGTTCTACCTAATATCTTATGATCTATATTATTCTCTCACCATATACTTTAGGATTCCTTAATTTTAAATATTACAAGAAAATATAAAGTTTGAGAAGAAAATTTTAAATGACAATTTTATTTGTTGTATTGGTGCATATCACATTAACTAATAACAAATATATATGTTTATATAAAAAATTTAGTAAATTGGTGTGTGTATAATATATTATTAAATATAAAACTTTTAAAAATTAACATTAATAAAATTATTGTGGTAAAATGAGAAAAAATGAGAACTTGAAGTTGCACTCAAAGAAAATTGAAAGTTATAAACATTAATATATACTTAATTCAAATTTAACTATTTCATTTAACTTGACTTTCGTAAATAATAGTGTTACATAAAAAATATTAATAGAGAATGACATTTCTTTTAAGATAATTAAAAATAAAAATGATAGAATATAAAAGTAAATACCATTTTTTTGGATCTTGTCTAATAACAAATAATTTAAAAATATTAAAAGACCTCATACATTTCGATAAGAGAAAACCTTAGAACTCTTACCATATAATTTTCTCTTATCATATATTTTGGGATTCCTTAATTTTCAATTTTTTCCTATTACCATATATTTAGGATTCTTTGATTTTCTCTTTCTATATATTTTACCAATCCTTAATTTTTAAAATATATTTTTCTCTTGCCATATATTTTAGGATTCTTTAATTATTGGTCCTCGTAATATCTCTTACCTTATAATTTCACATTTTCTTTATCGTTGTCTGAAGGCTCATTTTCTTTGACATTGGTTGGGATTTAATATTCCAAATTCATAGTAAGATCTTGATATTTATCCATATGACTTAGTCCAATTTACTCAGATAACTCCATAGTGCCGAATACTATTGTCACTTATTCCATAGTATTAACGACTTTTGCAATTTGGCATATTCAATTGAATCGTGATCATAATATTTTACTAAACATATATTATGTCACGATCCGAGCCTACATCCTGAACGTGGTCGGCACCTGGAAACCATCTCTGGTCCCAAGTGAACCACTTGGCTTGACGACTTATTCAGCGAAAGACTCAAATAATAGTAGAAAAGGCTATAAAAGCGACAAGTTAAACAAGAATGTTTTTGCATAATTAAATGTAAAAGTTCATAAGCAATATTTGAATAAATTGGAACTAAAATACTGACACATAGTCTATGGAACCTCCATGATAACTGTCTGAAAGGACTACTGGGACAGGCCCCAAGTAGCCAGAACTGAAATAAAGATTGAAATAAAATAACAGTAATCAAAGAGCCTCGGACTAAGAGGAGGCCTCACCACTGACTGAAAGTTGTCTAGTCCTCAATGAAGCGGCTACTGAGGAACTCTGTCACCTGCATCTGCATCATAAAATGATGAAGTTCCTAAGGACGTCAGTACATGAAATGTACGGTATGTAAGATGGCCAAAACAATAGCTCAGAATATCATAATACTTCTCAAAAAGACATAAACATACTCATAATGAAATAACAATGATAACAAGTACTTTATATGCTGAAAGAAACATGTTGTAGGCTGGTAAGTAAAACATATTTTCTTAGCTTGGGGAGTTTCTCTAACCGACAACCATCACTATGAGATTCGTGGTGATACAACATATTGCCTATGCTGCCAGAGCCGTCCTGTACTTTACCGGGGTAGGGGATGAACTAGAGAGTGGATTCATCCCAAAACTGGTCCATCTCAGTGGGTAATGAGGAATGTACCTTGGTACAATCCTATCCTATGTTGGCTACATAGTTTATGAGTTCGAGCAATTTATTCCATTCTCACTCATATCGGTGCTCAATACTACTCCCGAAAATGATCTGTATATAGCTCATAACTTTTAAAAATTATAACTTCTCAAAATATGGTCTTTCGGGTACTTAGCACAACTTACTATTTAGCTTTCTCATATGAACTCTTTATCTTGACTTAAACTAGAATCAACTCCACTAACTCAAATTATACTGGGTTACTTAGCTAAAGTGCAAGAACAAGTTCTCAAAATATACATTATAAGCTTAACTTAATCTGTGCATATATTAGTCCTTCCTTTTTGAAATAATTACCTATTCTCAAGAACCTCTCAATCAACAGTAAATCTTGTTCATACACATAACTCCATGCTAGAATTAGCAAAAATCATGATTCTAAATCAAATTAATGCATGAACAAACATCTGGAATGAATTTCACAAGTACGGGAATAATTCTTTAACTTCATCTTAAAACACAATTGTTGGGTAGAACTTAGGGATCTTTAATGTTAAAAAAATAATAAAATAACCTTTTTAAGGGCCTTACATACCTAGGAAAGAATTCTTGAAAATCAGAAAGAATTCCTAAGCCCTACTAAAATTTTTGACTTTCTTGCGCATGAGTTTCTCGAGAGGATTTCTTTATTTGAACGAATGAAAGTGCAAAAATAAGCATTTATGACTTAAATTCGACTTAAAACCGACTAATTTAGGATTGGGGGAGGGTGTGGGAAAGGTTGAAACTATCCTTTCCAATTAAAAGAAGAAAAACAGTGCGAAAATGCACTAGTGCGCCTCGCACACTAGTGTATGATACTAGTTTTTTTGCAAATTTTCAAACTTCATCGAAATTTTGAAAAAACCTCAAAATGTGATTCCGCGTCCCTAGTGCATCGCAGAAGGGGCGCAGAAACCTCACTGTTTTGAATTTTTTTGGAAAAAATTAATTTGACTCGGTCGCATTAAAATCAAGTTAAGACCATTTTTTGACTCAGTTTTTCGCGCTGATTACAAATCCAGTCTTGGATTTGCAAACGGAGAATGGGAAGACACGTCACGCGCAAGGTCAATTCTAAGGGTATTTTATTCTTTTCATTGGGTGCTACGTATTAACTACGTTAACAAACATATGTTCTCCGTAAATAGGCTTAAAAATATCACCATATCTCCCTCAAATCACCTCTTTACACACTCCATTGTACTCTTGCACATCAAATGCCATTCCCTAGCATAAAGACGACTAAAGTTCAACGTTAACAACTCAATATTTAACATACACAACTTAATATGTATTGAGTTGTATTTAGAAATGTCTTGAGTTATTGGATACTTGATTTAGCTAAGAATAACAAAAAAAAATTTGAAAAAAGTTTTTTTGACTCATTTTATTGCCCTTCAACTGACTTACCAGCACCATTATATGAATCACACAAAAATCTTTCGAAGATTTTTGTGAGACAACATTTTATCCTTTATAAATTAAGCTTGATAAATGGTATCAATTTCATCATTCTAAAGATTTATGCTTTTTATTTTTATTCTTTTATCTTAAGAATATAGTTGATAGGATAATCCCTTTTTGTTTTTACAATTTTATATTTACTACTATTTTATCTTGTCACGCTTTGGGAGGGTACCCTAGACGTAACTGGCACTGAGACTATTGCTAGTCCCCAAGCGAACCGCCTAATCCCATCACACTAGTTCAATCATTAATTTAGCGGAAGACACTTAAGAGATTTAAGAGATACTATTAGTGGGCTACAACTATCAACTCTGTCTATCATATAGAATAAGATTTAACGAACAAAAGCCAGTCTAAAAAAAGAAAAGGGGAAAAGGAAACCCCAACATCAGTCATCATTAGCCTACATCTATGAAGCTTCTATAGCTACTATCTAAGAAGGTACCTGACAGGCCATGACCACCACAATCAAATAGAAGATCTCAAAGAAAATGAAAGCAAGTAAAGATGTCCTTCTGAAGGCAGGAGAGGGCTCACCAAATCTAGATCAAGGAGCTCTGAACCTCAACGATTCGCCTGTTGAAGTCCTCTGTCTACAGAATTTGCATCATAAAACGATGCAACACCAAAGGGGTGTTAGTACACGGAATGTACTGCATGTAAAATGGGCTAAAGTAAACAATATTGGTCGTACAATAATAAATGATAACAGCTCATAAATCACTCAACCTCAACTCAAAGTAAGGAACAGAACTCTACCACATCACCATCTATCAAGACATCATATTATCAATCAGCCTCAGAGTATTATCAACAGGAACCTATCTGGGAGTTTCTATAATAGAAAATCACCACCTATGAGCCAATGATGATACGAGGAAAAGATGTCGTTGCCACATCCTCCCAATACCTTACCAGGGTAAAGGATGAGTCTATCGAGGATTCCAAAAGAAGACTATCAAGTCCTCCGCAGGACAAAGGAAACATCCACTTTCACGGTCCAATCCTCTCATACGCTGGCGACATAGTTAATGAGCGTGAGCAGGACTCGCTCTTACCCATTTCGGTGCTAATACTCCTCTCAGGACTCAACATGCTCATAAATCTATCAACATCATGCTGGTTAGACAACCAACACCCCTCCCCCCAGGCGGAGACCTCATCTGATCTGATACCCTATCAACTCAAGGAATAGAATATTCCTTTCAAAACTCTACCAGAATCTCATTTAAACCTTAAGGACATTAATTTCCTCTACTTCAGCCATCACAATACACATCTCAAGACTCAAACCACAACAATCAACGCATTCAGACAATCAAGGCTCTAGACATCACCCCTAAGTTCATTTTTGAAAGCTTTAGCAAGGAATTCAGGGAGGGCAATTACACAATCATATAATAATACATATAAATAGTTAGTTCATAGTATGATGATCATCAATTTAAGAAAATATATGTAGAATTTAGAGAAATTTTTTAGTATAATAGTCAAGGACTGAACACAAGACCTACCAACTATCAACTACTCAACCTAGACCAATCAAAGGGCACATGAGAGAACAATCCCATGTTCTGGATAGCATTTACATACTTTGGATTGAAGAATTTCTCAGTTCTTCCAAGGAAATCGAACCCCAACTAAAAACCTTCAAGCTCCTTCTTCTCCTTCTCTCAAAATGTACATTTAGACTTAGGAAAAATAAAGAGATTTTGGAACCCTTTCGTACGAATTTAGGCTTAAAAATATGTTTTGGGGTATTAGATTTGGTTGGGAATACCTATAATACCCTTCCAGAATTTAAAAGAAAACTCATTACTAAAATTACACTGGTCCGCGAGGCGGACCCATCACACACCAGTGTATTTTCAGAAATTTCAACCTCCATCGAAAATTGAAGAAAAACATAGGTGTGGGTCCACGTCGTGGCCCTGTCGCGTACCCTCACTATTTTTGGTCAAACTTACGAAAATTATTTTTCGATTCGATTGCTATAAAATTGGGTCAAAATCATTTTCCCACTCGATTTTCTATGCTGATCGCAAATCCGATCTCGAATTTCCTATTGGAGCTTTGGAAGATGCGTTATGCGCATGACTACGGTTTATGAGTGTTCGGTAATTTTTTTGGGTGTTACATCATCTCCCCCTTGGGATCATTTGTCCTCGAATGAAGAGTAAAGGTAGAATAAAAGCATGAGTAACCTCAAAATCATCTCATTCCCCACACGAGAACTCCCGAACTCTCAACTATCCATCACTTATCTATCTCTGTCTTAGACTTGGGAATAGAATCGGATTAATACATCAACTCAATGAAAGAAAACATTCAATAGCATTAAGGATACGGACATTAACTTCGACATCATCATCATTCGACACGAATAGGTGCGAATATTTGAGTTTCATCGCTTCCTCAGCTTCCCACGTAGTTTCTTCAATAAATTGATTCCTCCATAGAACCTTGACTGAGGCTATCTCTTTGTTCTTCAGCTTACGAACTTGTCGATCAAGAATTTGGATTGGAATTTCTTTGTAGGATAGGCTATCCTTCATCCCCGTACTCTCAATAGGGATTGCAAAGAAGGATCTCCCAAACACTTCTTCAACATTGACACATGAAACACCGGGTGAACTCCATCCAACTCAGGAGGCAAGTCCAACTCATAATCGACTTTCCCAATCCTCCTCAAAATCTGGTAGAGTCCAATATAACGTTGAATCAATTTCCCCTTATTACCAAACCTCATGACACCCTTCATGGGTGACACCTTCAAGTACACCCAATCATCCACCTCAAACTCCAAGTCCCTTCTCCTCACATCTGTGTATAAGACTTCTGACGACTCTGTACTGTCTTCAACCTCTCTCTGATGACTTTCACCTTCTCCATAGACTAGTGGCCAAGATATGATCCAATCAATTTAGCTTCACCAACCTCAAACCAGCCAATCGGTAATCTACATAGCCTCTTGTATAATGCCTCATAAAAGGGCCATCTGACTGCTGGCATAGTAGCTATTGTTGTATGCAAACTTAATCAATGGCAAATGGTCATCCCAATTTCCCTTGAAGAAAATGACGCAAGCTCTCAGCATATCCTCCGAAGTCTGGATGGTGTGTTCTGCCTGTCCATCAGTCTGAGGGTGGAAGGCTAATCCTTTCTGAAACGATCTCCAAAATTGAGAGGTGAATTGGTGAGCTCCTCTGTCCGAGATGATGGGACAAAAGAACCCCATGCAACCTCACAATCTCACGAATGTATAGTCGAGCATACTCCTCAGCCATATTTGTTGTCTTAACTGCCAAAAAGTGGGCTGACTTGGTCATCTATCGACAATCGCCCATACAGAATCTTGCTACTTTCGGGATCTTGGTAGGCTGATAATGAAATACATGTTGATCATCTCCCATTTCCACTCAGAAATTTCAAAGTTCTGAGCTAATTCACACGGTCTCTGATGTTCAACCTTGACCGGCTGCCAATTGGGACACTTAGAGACAAAATTAGCAATGTCCCTCTTCACTCCATTCTACCAATAGACTTCTCTCAAGTCGTGGTACATCTTGGTAGAACCCGGATGAATATAATATCTGGAGCTATGAGCTTCAGCCATGATCCTATCCGAACACCATCAACATCAGGTACTCACAATCTACCCTAGTATCTCAAAACCCCATCTCCCCCTTGGGAGAAAACCATCACCTTCTGCTTGTGAACCGCTTCTTTCAATTGGAACAGGACAAGGTCTTGGTCTTGCTTTTCCTTCATTTCTGACACTAAGGATAAAGCAGACCTATTCTGAACATTGATCCTACCTTTATTGTTCTCCTAAAGTTGCACTCCTAGTCGAGCCAATCTATGCACTTCCTTAGCTAATTATCTTTTCCCTTCCTCCACATGGGAAGTGCTACCCATGGACATCCTGCTAAGAGCATCAGCAACAATGTTAGCCTTACCTGGGTGTTAGAGGATGCGCATATTATAATCCTTGAGAAACTCTAACCATCTCCTCTGCCGTAGGTTGAGCTCCTTCTGGTTGAATACGTATTGCAGGCTCTTGTGGTTAGTGAACACATCCACATGCACTCCGTACAAATAGTAATGCTAGATCTTAAGTGCAAACACCACTGCTGCCAACTTGAGATCATGAGTTGGGTAATTTTTTCTCATGGATCTTAAGTTGTCTGGAGCATAAGCTATCACCTTCCCTCTCTGCATCAACATACAACCCAGTCCAACTCTGGGTGCATCACAATAGATCACAAAGTCTCCCGTCTCGTTTGGCAAGGTCAAAACTGGTGTTGTTGTTAATCTAGTCTTGAATTCTTGGAAACTCTTTTCACATGCCTCAGACCACTAAAACTTGACCTTCTTCTGAGTTATCTTAGTCAATGGTGCTGACAGAGAAGAGAAGCCTTCAACAAATCTGCGATAGTAGCCTGCCAAACCCACGGAGTTTCTTATTTCTGTTAGAGAAGTTGGTCTAGGCCATTTCTTAACCGCTTCAATTTTCTGAGTATCTACCCGAGTACCATCTCCCAAAACAACATGACCTAGGAAAGCCATAGACTTGAGCAAAAACTCTCATTTTGAGAATTTTGCATACAACTCATGGTCCTTAAGCGTTTGCAAAACTACTCTAAGATGATTAGCATGCTCCTCTTTATGCTTTGAATACCCCAGAATATCATCAATAAACACAATCACGAAAATATCAAGACAAAGTCTGAATACCCTGTTCACCAAATCCATAAAAGCTGCAGGTGCATTTGCCAACCCAAGGACATGACGAAGAACTCAAAATGGCCATACTGTGTCCTAAAGGCTGGAATATCATATCCCTCACCTTCAACTGATAGTAACCCAATATAAGGTCTATCTTGGAGAAATAAGTAGCACCCTGAAGTTGGTCAAATTGATCATCTATCCTGGGAAGAGGATACTTGTTCTTTATTGTAACCTTGTTCAGTTGTAGGTAGTCTATGCATATTCTGAGAGACCCATCTTTCTTACGTACGGATAGGACAGGAGCACCCCAAGGAGAGACACTGGGCCTTATAAAACCTTTCTCTAATAAGTGCTTCAATTGTTCTTTCAATTCTTTCAACTCTACAGGGGCCATTCTCTATAAGGTGAAATTGAAATGGATTGGGTCTCGAGAAGTACATCAATCCCAAAGTCAACCTCCCTGTTAGGAGGGGCTCCAGTAGGTCATCAGGAAACACTTCGAGGAACCTATTCACCATCGGGACTGATTCAAGAGTAGAAGATTCAACATCATCGGACTTGGCTCACACAAGGTGGTAAATGCAATCTTTGGAGATCAACTTTCTGGCTCTAAGATAAGAGATAAATTTGCCCTTAGGTGCAACAGAACTCCCTTTCCACTTTAGAACAAGCTCATTAGGAAATTGAACTTGACAATTGGAGGGTTCTACAGTCAACAGAAGAATAATAGGCGTGAAGCTAATCCATGCCAAGTATCACATCAAAGTAAACCATCTCCAATTCTACCAAGTCAGCTAAGGTGTCTTTATGATAAATAGATACTACACAATCCCTATAAACCCTCTCAGCTAATATAGACTCACTATTAGGAGTGAAAATAGCAAAAGGTTTAAGCAAATACTCTGGTAGAATCCCAAACTTACTAGCCACATAAGGAGTCACAAAAGTCAAGGAATTCAGGTAGGGCAATTATACAATCATACAATAGTACATGTAAACAGTTAGTTCATAGTATGATGATCATCAATTTAAGAAAATATATGTAGAATTTAGAGAAAATTTTCAGTATAACAGTCAAGGACTGAACACAAGACCCATCAACTATCAACTACTCAACCTAGACCAATCAAGGGGCACATGAGAGAACAATCTCATGTTCTGGGTAGCCTTTACATACCTGGGATTGAAGAATTTCTCTGTTCTTTTAAGGAAATCGAACCCCAACTAGAAACCTTCAAGCTCCTTCTTCTTCTTCTCTCAAAATGTACATTTAAACTTAGGAAAAATAAAGCGATTTTGGAACCCTTTCGTACGAGTTTAGGATTAAAAATATGTTTTGGGGTATTAGAATGGGTTGAGAATACCTAAAATACCCTTCCCGAATTTAAAAGAAAACTCATCATCAAAATTATACTGATTCGCGACGTGGACCCATCGCGCACCAGTGTATTTCTGGAAATTTCAACCTCCGTCGAAAATTGAAAAAAAAACATAAGTGTGGGTCCGCGTCGCAGCCCTGTCGCGCACCCTCACTGTTGTTGGTCAAACTTATGAAAATTATTTTTCGAATCGGTTGCTCTAAAATCAGGTCAAGACCATTTTCGTACTCGATTTTTCGCGCTAATTGAAAGTCCGGTCTTGAATTTCCTATCGGAGCTTTGGAAGATGCGTTATGCGGACGATTACAGTTTAGGGGTGCTTCGTTAATTTTTTCTGGGTGTTACATGTGTGAAAAGATAACTTCTTTATTTATTAATTTTTTTGTTTCATTATTTTCTAGATATAAATTATTCCTATTACAAAGTTCCTTAATTTTTCAATTAGACCTTATATATATATATATATATATATATATAATTCATAGTGGAATTAAATGATTTTACCTTGTATTAAAGGTTTTCCAATCTCAGATTAAAAAAGAAAAATCACGTACTCCTAAGTGTACAAAACCTCTTACCATACTTTTAGGAGTCCTCAATTTGAGAGGGAAAAAATCACATACAACTCTTAATTCCACACACACTTATTACCATATTTTTAGGTGTCCTAAATTGTAGGAATCATATCCCTATTTTATTTTACTTTATTTTATGTGATATTTTTTATTTTTTTAACTGTACTAAAAAGAATATCACCTTATGATAATTAAAAATAATTAAATTTTAAATATTTAACATTTTATCCTTGATAAAATAATTTACAACCACATAAATATGTAAAAATTATTTATAGACCATAAAGTTTAAAAAAATTAAAATAAAATATTGTGCTAGATCAAAGAGTATTACATTAAATAGGACAGATGAGTATATGTTATTGTCGTTTCACAAAATAAGTTGTAACATCCTGTGAAATATATCGAAATACCCCTAGAATAGAATCACGCGCATAACGCATCTTCCCAAGCCCCAACGGAAGATTCGAGACTGGATTTGCAATCAGCACGAAAAATGAGTGGGAAAATAGCCTCGACCCAATTTTAGAGCAATCGGATCGAAAAATAATTTTTAATAATTCGACCCGAGACAGTGAGGATGCACGCCCAGGGCACGACCCGCCTGGAGCGCGGACTGACACTTATGATTTTTTTAAAATTTTTGACAGGAATTTGAAATCTCAGAAATTCGCAAAAATATACATGTCCACGCCCCTAGCACGACGCAGACATGTGTTTGCGCAGTGTAAATTTTTAATTCTTTTACGAAAAGGGTCTTTTGGTCATTCCCTACACTATCCTAGGTCCCAAAACGTATTTTTAAGTCCTTTTATTCGTAAGAAGGGTTTCAAAAACCCATCATCTTCTACCTCTAAATGCGTAAGTTCTAAGAGAAGAAGAAGAAAGAGCTTGAGGGTTCCAAAGTTCTGGTCCAATTCCTTGAAGAGACTTAGTAATTTTTCATTCCAAGTATGTAAAGGCTACCCAGAACATGAGAATGTTATCCCATGTGCCCCTTCTGATTGTACAGAGTTGATAGTTGAAGGTGAAAGGTTTTATCTATATAATTTCTGAATGTTTTACTAAAAACTACTTTTACACTACATATATTCTTTTGAATTGATGATCATCATAACTTTGAATCAATATTTATGTGAATTAGTTGTATGACTTCATAAGCCTGCATGATTTTTCTAATAATGACTTCAAGAATGAACTTAGGGGTTGATGTCTAGAGTTTTAGTCCTATGAGTAAGTTTCTCTTGTGTAGTCTGGGTCCCGAGTTGAATGTGTTGATGACTGATCTTGATGAGGCTGATATTCCTTAAAGTCTTAAAGAGGGTGAGTGTAATTTTAAAAGGAATACCCATAAATCTTTGAATTGATGGATGATGAGATGAATTAATGTTCTCTGTCCAGAAGAGATTAAATGATGACAAATCTTGATGTTGATGTTTATGAGTATAATGACTCCTGGGAGAAGTATCGAGCACTGAAATGGGTGAGAGTGAGTCCCACTTGCACTCATAACTACGTGGTGCCATGGCCAGCATAGGGGAGGATCGGACTGTGAGAACGGATGTTTCCTTAGTCCCGAAAGAAGACTTGATGGTATATTTGTTCTGGATACAATCCAGTGATGCACACCCTTTATCCCAGCAAGGTACTAAGTTGATGTGGCAATGACATCGATTCGTTGTATCATCATCGGCTTATAGGGGATAGTTGTAGGTCCGAGAAACTCCCAGATAGGTTTCCTCTTGATAATACAGAGATGTTGACGTAATAGTATAAGTCTTAACTAATGTTGGTTGTGATAGTGTCTACTCTTTATTCTGAGATGAGGTTAGTGCCTGATGAGCTGATGTAGTTCTATGTTATCCTATTTATATCATTTACTTTTAGCCCGTTTTATATACGGTACATTTCACGTACTAACGTCATTTGATGCTGCATCATTTTATGATGTAGATTCAATAGACAGAGGATTTCAGCAGGCGAATCCTTGAGGTTCAAAGCTTCCCGATTTCTAGAGAGTAGTGAGTCTTCCCTTACATTCGGAGGATGGTTCTTTCTTTCAGATATTTTAGTTATTATTTTTGAGTTGTGGTAGCCATGGCCTGTCATGGTACCTTCTTAGACAATAGATTATGAGGTTTCATAAACACATAGAGATGATGGGTTGATGTTGGGGTTCCTTTCCCTTCCTTTTCTTAAACTGAGTTTCATTAATCTTATTTCGTATGATGGACTTAGATGCTTAGTTTTGTAGCCCACTGATAATTACATTGTCTTTCCATAATATCTTTCGCTGATTGACTGAATGAATGAATGTGATGAGGGCAGGTGGTTCACTTGGGGACTAGCAATAGCTTCTGAGTGTCAGTTACGTCTAGGGTACCCTTCCAGGGCGTGACATAAATTTTAAGTAAACTTTGATAAGTCAATTGTGATATATTGTAAGACATTTACAAAAGAAAAAACTTATAGATGCAACATACACATAAGAGTTAGATGAATGAAATTATGAGTGTTTTCACGAGAAACTTACCAACACTAATTCTCGAAATTTTTTTTCAATTATATATTTTAGAATTTTTTTCTTATCATATATTTTGAGACTACGTTTTCACATATACAATGAAAAAGGAAACTTACCAACATCGAATTTATTTTATATATATTTTAAATCTCCTTAATTTTTAAGATTATTATTAATCCTAAATAATTAAAATAATTTGAGAAAAAAATAATAAATAACAGTTCAGCTTATTGTAAAATCATTTAATGAAGCACCAAAAGCTCAATCAATATTTTAAGGACTTTCGTGATTTGTGCAATTAATTTTATAAAAATAAATGTAACACATAAACATCTACCAATATTTAAAATTATTTTAACCAACTAATATGTATATATATCATGTTTTTATTTATTTGCCTAGCACGAGTAACCCTATCAATTATTGAAAAATTCAAATCTAAAAACAACAAATTTTAAAATATACATATTTAAAAATTTTGACAATTTGAGCTCATGCATGCTTGTGAAATTTATTAAATTTACTTGCTTCTTCATCACTTCAAGATCATCAAAATCAAAAATCCTAACAAAAGAGTAAACATCATATTACAAACGATTAATCATAAAAAATGGGTTGAAGAAAAGACCAAACACTAAAGTCTAAAAAGTTGATATTTTCAAAATATATATTAATACAATTTTATAGAACTATTGATCATTGAATATGAACGAATATACATGATCATTGATCAATCATATTCAACATTATTTGAAAGGTATAAATTAATAACAACCACGTCTGAAAAATAAACAATGGAAATCATGATGTCTTAACTAAGTGAATAATCACGACTATTTATTGAGGTCATACTTACGAACATGAAATATTTATTTTGATGTTAATATAATTACTTATAATAAATTAACAATAACAAAAAAAGATGAATTTAATTTTCAATTTTACCTTCTTGGTATAGCTTTCGTCCAGTAAGAATCATATTTTTTTAATGTATTAATTATCACAACTTCATTAATCAAGTCCTTCTCAGAATCCACTGCAAGATTGTATAAAATAAATTGTTGAAAAAAATTATATGATTAATATATAAAAAATTATAAGTTGAAGAAATATTACCTTACTTGAGATATTACTGTGAATAGACGGAACTTGTGAATAGATGGAGATATTAGAAACAAAATAATAGAAATTTTAAATAACGAAAATTTATTAGACTAAACTAACTAAAGGAAGGCCATAATATATTCGAATGAAGCAATTTAAGGAGGCATAACAATTAATATTATTTTCTTTAAATTCAAAAAGTGAAAAAGAAAGGGAAAAGAATTGAAACAAAGAAATTGAGTGTGTAATATAAGTAAATCTTAAAATTAATTTGAAGTTCGGAAAAAATCGTAAAATAAGATCTAACACCGCTTAGCACAAATCTGTGAAGGGAGTGAATGAATCAAAAGTTGAAATTGAAGTGTTTTCATACAAGTGGAGAAGTCATAAATCAAAACGGAAAGAAAATAATATTTTATTATATTTAGGACAAAACCTTT
>JAPFFP010036999.1:0-15223 GCA_026153255.1 Solanum medicagineum | reverse complement strand
TTCTTCAAAGTTGGTGGCCAATGTGCAGCCATTGTTGAATTCAACAATGGCAGGCTGGTGGTTGTTCAAATGGTGGCCGGTGGTTGTTCAAATGGTGACTTGTTCAATAATGGTGGCTTGGAAATGAGCCATTTTTTCAACAATGAGTGGATTATAGATACGTTGGCTACAAATCATATGATATCTAATTTTGGTTTACTTGAGAAAGATACAGTGATAAAGTTGTTAATCAAAACAAAGTTTATTTACCTAATGGGGATATAACTCATCTTACTCGTATAGGAGATAGTTGCATTTCAAACAACACTACTATTTCAGATGTTTCTTATATTCCTCAATTTAAGTTCATTATTTTATCTGTATCTAAATAACCAAGGAACTGCAGTGTTTAGCCACTTCTTTTCTTGATTTTTGTATCTTCCAAAATCTCTTCACCGGAAAAGTGAGGGAGATTGGTAAGGAAGAAGATGGGTTGCACCTGATGTCTCAAGCTAAACATAAATTCTGGATAGTATTTTAGGTACAAGAGCAAATGAAGTTGGATCTGAAAAAGGCAATTGTGCTATAGAACTTTTGGCATAAAAGATGTGGTCATGTACCTATTACAGTTCTGAGAAAACTTTTTCATTTAACATCAAGAATGATCAAGATTTGATAGCTAAGCGTACTGTTTCTCCTTGTCCTAAACAGACAAGGCTGCCTTTTATATCCAGTAGCATAAAGACTACTAGTTCTTTTGACTTGATTCGTATAGATCTTTGGGGTCCTTATAAGACATCTACATTTGATGGAAACAAGTAATTTTTTACTATTGTTGATGATTTCACAAGAATGACTTGGATATTTCCGTTAAAACAAAAATCAGATATATGTGTGTCTATTGGTTATTTTCTTAAATTTATAACTACTCAATTTGAAAAAAACTGTCAAAATCATCAGAATAGACAATGGTACAGAATTCATAAATCACAATTGTGAAAAGTTGTTTGTGTCTCTTGCAATATATCATCCAAGAACTTGTGCTTACACTCCTAAACAGAATGGAGTAGCTGAGAGGAAGCAGAGACATATCTTAGAAGTAACTAGGGCCATTAGGTTTCACGGGAAGATTCCTATTAAATTCTGGGGTCAGTGTGTATTGTTTGTTGTTTATCTCATTAATAGATTTCCTAGTACTATGATTGGAAACGTGTCTCCTTTAGAGAGGTCATATGGTAAAAAGCCCAATCTTAATCATCTCAGAGTTCTTGGTTGTTTATGTTTTGCTAAGATTATTCAAGAACATGATAAACTTATGACTAGGGCCAAACTAGTTGTTCATATGGGATATTTAGAGGTACAAAAGGGATACATTCTATTTTTTTCCTTTCGAAAGTCAAAAACAGGACTGTAAACTATTTACAGAAACCACTGATAATCTTCAAATGATCCTACTATAATGAGTAGGTCTACTCTTTCCTCAACTACTGGAGTTTCAAATGAACAACACGAGGTACCTATTTTAACTCATGAAGGGTTACCTGAAATTGAAAACACTTTATTGGGTACACTAGAAATTGGAATTGAAAGTAATTATATCTTAAAAGCGCCTGCTATACAAAAAAGTAGCTCCAATACTCAAAGTAGGAGGTCAGAAAGAAATAAACACCCTCTATATAGATGAAGTATTTTATCTCATTAAACATTCATGTTGAGGCTCCATATGCACTCAACAAGTATATTGGTTATCAAGAGGTGTCATCTTCACATCAAGCCTTTATAGCTAGTATATCAGCTGTTACTAAACCATCTAGTTACTTTCAGGCTATGAAAGATCCTAGATGGATAACAGCTATGTAGGAGTCGATTAAAGCTTTAGAAGACAATAAGACTTGGGAAATCGTATCTTTACCTCCAAACAAGAAACCTATAGGTTTTATGTGGGTCACAAAGTGAAACATAAGGCATCACGAGAGGTGAAAAGATTTAGGAAAGGGTGGTTTCCAAGGGATATAATCAGCAAGAAGGAATAGACTTTCAAAAAACCTTCTCACCAGTTGTTAAACTGGTAACAATAAGGACAGTGTTGGCTATAACTGTTGCAAACAAATGGCATATACATCAAATGGATCTCTATAATGCCTTTCCTTCAAGGTGATCTTTATGATGAAATTTATATGAACCTTCCACAAGGATTCACAAGTTAGGAGGAGAAATCACAGAATCAAAATCAAAAGGTATGTAGACTTGTGAAATCCTTATATGGATTAAAACAAGCCCCAAGGCAATGGCATGCAAAGTTGACTTCAGCCTTAATGAATTTTTAGTTTAAACAAAGCCAACATGATTACTCATTGTTCACAAAAAGGACTTGTGAAGGTACAATCATTATACTGATATATGCTGATCACTGCTGATAATCAGACCCTGATACAAGAACTAAGATTTCTCTAAATAAGGCTTCCAAGATAAAGGACCTAGGTGAACTCAAATGCTTTCCTGGGATTGAGTTTTCTAGGTTAGAATTAGGGATACTTATAAATCAAAAAAAGTACAGTTTAGAGCTTATTTCAGAGATTGGAGTGTCAGCATCAAAGCCTATATCCACTCCTATGGATTCTAATGTTAAAGTGAAATCTAAATAGTATGATAATCATACAAAAGGGACTAAAACTTCAAAGGATGATCGAGATGTAGACCAGATTTCTTATGGTATACTTCTATTCTTAACTGTAACCAGGCCTGACATATCATTCAGTGTCCAGACATTGAGCCAATTTTTACAAAAACCCAAGAAATCTCATACGGAAGCAGCTCTTAGGATTGTAAGAACATTAAATAAATCCGGGATAAGGTAGCTTACTCTCCAGTAAGAAATCTAACCTTATATTTGCATATTGTGATGCAGATTGGGCTGCCTGCCCTCTAATCAAGAGATCAGTTACAGGGTTCTTAGTCAAAGTAAGTGACTTGTTGGTCTCATGAAAATTAAAAAAACAAACAACTGTATCCAAGAGTTCTGCAGAATTTGAGTACAGAAGCTTAGCAACTATAGTCACAGAATTGGTATGGCTACTTGGATTACAAAAGGAACTTGATTTCAAGTATCAACTACCTATTTGCATCTATTGTGATAGTAAAACAGCCATCCAAATAGCTTCAAATCATTTCTATCATGAGCGTACTAAACACATAGAAATCAATTGTCACTTCATTAAGGAAAAAAATCTAGCAAGGCCTCATTAACACCAAGTACACCAAACACCTTTGACCAGCCTGACCAAAGCTCTTAACAGAGTTCAACATCAATACTTGAAATCTAAGCATGGAGTACTAAATATCTTTCTACCCTTTTGCGCTTGAGGAGAAGTGTTAAGAACCTCTATATTAAATCAAATCAATTTACGACTCTAACAAACTCTAAATCTATTATAGAATTTGAAGCACTACCACTAAAACCCATTCCTTCCATAATAATACTTTCGTAATATGGATTCAAAAATACCTTATCTTCCATTTCCTGTGAGAAATTGATCATTTTTACCCTTTTATAGTGTAGTTTATATTCATATTAAGAGTCTGGTTGGTAACGTCCAAAATCTATTAACTTTAAGAAGTTATTCTATTAATTTTATTACTATATAACAAGAAATTACGCAAGAAGCATAAGATCTCTTGTTGAGTGAATTGTAGTGATTGGTGTAGAAACTTGCTTTCTGACTGTATGTAACACTCCGTAAAATTATTGGAACACTCCTAAAATGTATCGTGCACATAGCACATTTTTCAAAGCTCCGATGGGAAATCCAAGACTAGATTTATGATCAGCGCGGTGGAAAATTCTCTCGACCCGATTTAAGAGCAATCGAGTTGAAAAATAATTTTTGCTAACTAATACAAAAACAGTGTCGATCCGCGCCCCTAGCGTGATGCGGAGGGGGTGTGGAGATACTTAAGTTTTTTTTAGTTTTTGATGGAAATTGGAATTTTGGAAAAAATCGCGAAATACACTGGTCCGCGCACCTAGCGCATCGCGGACCAGTGTACAAATTTGGAATTTTTTTCTTTTAATTCGGGAAGGGCCTTTTGGTCATTCTCCATCCTATCCTAAGTCCTAAAACATATTTCTAAAGTTGGTTATTATCGATTGAGGGTTTCTAAACCCACTTTTCTTAAGTTTCTACGCAAGAATTCTTTGAGAGGGGAGACAGAAAGCTCTAAGGATTGAGGGATTGAGTCCAAGTTCTTGAACAGGAGTTGGTATTTCATTATGCTAGCTATGTAAAGGCTACCCAGAACATGGGATTGTTCTCCCATATGCCTCGGTGAACTTAGTAGGTTGATAGTTGATAGGTCTTGTGTTGCAATTCTTGAAGATTTTCTTGAAAATTATATTTGATTTCTATATATTATCTTAAATTGATGATCATCATGATTTGAGTTACTTGTTTAACTATTATTTGAACTATTTTGCAAACTATCCATGTTCAATTGCTAAAGTTTGTTTGAATGAACCGAGGGGTTGATGTCTAGAGCCTTGATTATGCAAGTATGCTTGATTGTTGTAGTCCAGGCCCTGAGATAAATGAATTAATGAACCGAAACTGATGAGATTAGAGTCTTAGAGTCAAAATGAGAGAAATTAACCTTGAAAGGATGATCCTACGCCTTGAGTAGACAGATGATGGAATGAGTTGAGGTTTCTTGCCCGTAGAGGCTAGTGTTGGAAATTCTTGATGTGTTGATATACTTATGAGCATGTCGAGTCCTGAGGACTATTAGTACCGAAATGGTAAGAGTGAGTCCCACTCGCACTCATTAACTACATGATCAGTGTAGGAAAGGATTGAAACGTGAAAGTGGATATTTCCTTTGTCCTGCAGAGGACTTGATAGACTTCTTTAGGATCCCCAATAGACTCGTCCTTTACCCCCGCAAGGTACAGGGCACATTTGGCAATGACGTCTCTTCGTTGTATCATCACCGGCTCATAGGTGATGATTGTCTATTAAAGAAACTCCTAGAGTGTAGATTTCATTTTGATAGTACTCTGAGGTTGATGTGCTTGTATGATGTCCGGATGGATAGTGATGTGATAGAGTCATGTCCTTACCTTGAGTTGAGGTTGAGTGATTGATGAGTTGATGTCATTTGATATTGTATAGTCCATATTGTTTACTTTAGCCCATTTTACATATAGTACATTCCACATACTAACGCCCTTTTGGTGCTGCATCATTTTATGATGCGGATTCTGTAAACGGAGGACTTCAGTCAGTGAATCATTGAAGTTCACAGATTCCCAGATAGAGACTTGGTGAGTCCTCCCCTACATTCGGAGGATGCCCGTATTTCCCTTTTTCTATTGCTTTGAGTTATTCCATTTTATATTGGTAGTCATGACCTGTCATGGTACCTTCGTAGATATTAGCTATAGAGGCTTCATAGACGTAGACAGTTGATAGTTGATGTTGAAGTTCTTTCTTCCATGTTTCCTTTTTATATTGAGATTGTTCTACTGTTCTTATTCCTTATGATAGACATAGTGATAACTTTGTTACCCATTAGTAGTTCACTTGATTTCTTAAATGTCTTTCGCGAATTTACTGACTGAACGGGTGTGATGGGACTGACATTCGCTTGCGGACTAGCAATAGCCTCCGAGTGTCAGTTATGCCTAGGGTACCCTCCCAGGACATGACAAACTTGGTATTAGAGCACAAAGTTCGAGTGTCCTAGGGAGTCTATGAAGTTGTGTCTAGTAGAGTCTTATTTATGGGTGTGTTATGCACCACACTACATAAGCAGGAGGCTATAGGACATTAGGAAGTGTTACCCTTCTTCTATGATCTGAATTCATGTGATAGAGTTTAACTCTGTGAAAAATCTCATTCTAATTTGTGTGTTATACGTTTACAGAATATGTCGCCTTAGAGAACAGCAAATTAGAGAGATGTCTCAGCCCCTGCTGCTGAGAATGCCCAACCAGAGGTCCCAGTTTAGACAGAGGTAAGGAGACGGGGAAGTCCTGCTAAGACTATTGAAGTCCCACAGGCACCCCCTGCACAGCCCTAGCCAGCTCCCACTACTGAGGCAGAGTTTAGGGGAGCCATCTATGCTAACTCAGTTGGTGGTCTCCCAAGGTAACAGTCGGGGTCCACAGGCTCCTAGTTCTAGCTCACAGGAGTCCTCAGCTGCAACCCGACTCAGAGATTTCTTGAGGATGAACCCGCTAATGTATATGGGGTTGAAGGTTGAGGAGGACCCGTAAACTTTATCGACGAAATGTATAAGGTTCTAAAAGTTATGCATGCTACTGAGATTGAGGGAGTCGAGCTTGCTTCCTACCAGCTGGAGGATGTTGCTAATGTTTGGTATAACCAATGGGAAGATAGTAGGAGTGAGGATACTGAGCCTGCAGAGTGGGAGGAGTTTGAAGCCGCTTTTCTTGACCATTTCTTTCCTCAAGAGATGAGGGAGGCAAAGGTGGATGAGTCCATGAACTTGAAGCAAGAAGGGATGACGGTTAAGGAGTACAGCCTAAAATTCATTAAGCTGTCTAGATATGCACTAGAGATAGTGCAAGACATGAGGTCCAGGATAAGGAAGTTTGTATCTGGCCTGGGCAGACATGTGTAGAAGGAGTGCAAACCAGCTTTATTGATCACCAGCATGGACATCTCCAAGATCATGTTGCATGCCCAACAGACAAAGGAGAATAAGAGGAGAGACAGAGAGAAGAAAATGAACAGAAAAGCAAAATCAGTTGGGCATGAGACTAGCCAGCAAAGACACAATAAGGGTGACAAGTCCTACTTTTAGAAGAGGTCATCTCACCATGCACCCTCTGTAGCGAGTGTGCCCATTCAGCCAAACAGGTATGACCAGAAGTCTCTAGGTTATTAGAATTTCAGGGCTTAGGGTACACAATCTTAGGCTAGTGTGATCCAAGGTGCAAGGGAAAGCCACCTTATGACAAGTACGGTAAGTCTCATCTGGATGAGTGTCATGTGGGTAGAGATGTTTGCTATTCATATGGGCAAGCTGGTCACTTCCAGTTTGAGTGTCTGAAGAGGAGACGAGGTGAAGGGAGTAGCAGACCATAATCCTCCGCAACACCCCTAGTTGGTAATCATTAGAGGGGTACTACTACAAGTGCAGGAGGCAGGACGAACCACCTTTATGCTATGGGTAATCGACAGGATCAGGAGGCTGCACCAGATGTCGTTACGGGTATGCTTCGAGTCTTTACCTTTGATTGTTATGCATTGCTTGACCCAGGTGCTACCTTATCTTTTGCGACTCCTTATATGGCTAGCAAGTTTGGGATTCTCCTAGAGTGTTTGCTTGAACCTTTTGTTGTTACCACTCCTACTGGTGAGTCTATATTAGCTTAGAGGGTTTATAGGGATTGTATAGTGTACATTTATCATAGAGATATCTTACTGACTTGGTAGAGTTGGAGATGGTTGACCTTGATGTGATACTTGGCATGGATTAGCTTCACGCTTATTATGCTTCTGTTGACTGTAGAACCTGAATTGTTAAGTTCTAATTTCCTAATGAGCATGTTCTAAAGTGGAAAGGGAGTTTTGTTGCATCTAAGGGCAAGTTTATCTCTTATCTTAGAACCAGAAAGTTGATCTCCAAGGGTTGTATTTACCACCTCATGTGAGTTAAGTCTGATGATGTTGAATCTTCTACTCTTGAGTCAGTACTGATTGTGAATGAATTTCCTGAGGTATTTCCTGATGATCTACTTGGAGTCCCTCCTAATAGGAAGATTGACTTTTGGGATTGATGTTCTTCCCGAAACCCAACTCATCTCAATTTCACCTTATAGAACGGCCCCTATTGAGTTGAAAAAATTAAAAGAACAATTGAAAGACTTGTTAGAGAAAGGTTTCATAAGGCCTAGTGTCTCCCCATGGGGTGCTCCTGTCCTATTCGTGCGTAAGAAAGATGAGTCTCTCAAAATGTGCATAGACTAGCAGCAATTGAACAAGGTCATGATAAAGAAAAAGTATCCTTTTCCCAAGATAGATGATCTATTTGACCAACTTCAAGATGCTACTTATTTCTCCAAGATAGACCTTAGATCGGGTTACCATCAGTTGAAGGTAAGGAAAAGTGATATCATAAAGACAACCTTTAAGATACAGTATGGCTATTTTGAGTTCTTGGTCATGTCCTTTGGGTTGACAAATGTATCAACAGCTTTCATGGATTGATGAACAGAGTACTCAGACCATATCTTGATATGTTCCTAATCTTGTTTGTTGATGATATTCTGGTGTATTTCAAAGATGAAGAGGAGCATACTAATCATCTTAGAGTGATTTTGCAAACACTCAAAGACCATGAGTTGTATTTGAAATTCTCAAAATGTGAGTTCTGGCTCAAGTCCATGCCCTTCCTAGGCCATATTTTTTCGGGAGATGGTATTCAGGTGGATACTTAGAAAATTGAAGCGGTTAAGAACTGGCCTAGACCAACTTCTCCGACAAAAATAAGAAGTTTCTTGGTTTGGCAGGCTACTATCACAGATTTGTTGAGGGCTTCTCTTCTTTATCTGCACCATTGGCTAAGCTAACTCAGAAGAAGTCCAAGTTTTAGTTGTCTGAGGAATGTGAGAAAAGTTTCCAAGAGTTGAAGACTAGATTGACTACAGCACCAGTTTTGTCTTTGCCCGATAGGACGGGAGACTTCATGATCTACTATGATGTATCCAGAGTTGGAGCGGGTTGTGTGTTTATGCAGAGAGGGAAGGTGATAGCTTATGCTTCCAGACAACTTAAGACCCATGAGAAGAATTATCTGACTCATGATCTCGAGTTGGCAACAGTGGTATTCGCACTTAAGATCTGGTGTCACTACTTGTATAGAGTGCATGTGGATGTGTTTACTGACCATAAGAGTTTGCAATACATGTTCATTCAAAAGGATTTCAACCTACGACAGAGGAGATGGTTGGAGTTGCTCAAGGATTATGATATGAGCATCCTCAACCACCCAGGTAAGGCTAACATTGTTGTTGATGCTCTTAACAGGTTGTCTATGGGTAGCACTGCCAATGTGGAGGAAGGGAAGAGAGAATTGAATAAGGAAGTTCATAGATTGGCTTGAGTGGGAGTGCAACTTGAAAAGAATAATGAAGGTGGGG
The DNA here is from genome assembly GCA_026153255.1 of Solanum medicagineum. Lineage (NCBI taxonomy): Eukaryota > Viridiplantae > Streptophyta > Magnoliopsida > Solanales > Solanaceae > Solanum > Solanum medicagineum. Next base: position 6,081 of record JAPFFP010036999.1, on the reverse strand, counting down.
TCAATGTTCCGAATGGGTCTGCTTCATCCTTGGTGTTAGAGGTGAAGGAAAAGAAAGACCAAAATCCTGTTTTGTTCCAATTGAAGGAAGCGGTTCATAAGCAGAAGGTGATGGTTTTCTCAAAAGGGGGAGATGGGGTGTTGAGATATCAGGGTAGATTGTGTGTGCCTGACGTTAATTGTGTTCGAGAGGGAATCATGGCCGAAGCTCGTATCTCCAAATATTCCATCCATCCTGGTTCCACCAACATGTACCACGACTTACGAGAAGTCTATTGGTGGAAGGGAATGAAGAGGGACATTGTTGAGTTTGTCTCCAAGTGTTCGAATTATCAACAGGTCAAGGTCGAACATCAGAGACCATGTGGGCTAGCTCAAAACTTTGAAATTCCTGAGTGAAAGTGGGAGATGATCAACATGGATTTTATTACTGGCTTACCAAGATCCCTAAAGCAGCATGATTCGATAAGGGTGATTATTGACATGATGACTAGATCATCCCACGTTTTGGTAGTCAAGACAACTAATATGGCTGAGGAGCATGCCTGACTATACATTAGTGAGATTGTGAGGTTATATATGGTTCCCTTGTCCATCATCCCGGACAGAGGAGCTCAATTCACCTCTCAATTTTGAAGATCTTTTCAGAAGGGATTGGATACGAAAGTATATTTGAGCACAGTTTTTCACCCTCAGACAGATGAACACATCATTCAGACTTTGGAGAATATGTTGAGAGTGTGTGTCATTGACTTCAAGAATAATTGGGATGATCATCTGTCGTTGATTTGAGTTTGTGTACAACAATAGCTACCATTCCAGCATTCAGATGGCCCTTTACAAGGCATTATACGAGAGGAGATGCAGATCTCCGATTGGTTGGTTCGAGGTTGTTGAAGTTGAGTTGATTCGACCAGATCTTGTCCACCAGTCAATGGAAAAGGTGAAGTCATCAGAGAAAGGTTGAAGACAGCACAAAGTTGTCAAAAGTCTTATACAGATGTGAGGAGAAGAGACTTGGAGTTTGAGGTGGATGATTGGGTGTACTAAGAAATGTCACCTATGAATGGTGTCATTAGGTTTGGTAAGAAGGGAAAGTTGAGTCCACGTTATATCGAACCATACCAAATTGTGAGAAGGATTGGGAAAGACTCTTATGAGTTGGACTTGCCTTCCGAGTTAGATGGAGTTCATACGATATTTCATATTTCAATGCTGAAGAAGTGTTTGCGAGATCCTGCCTTGGCAATTGTGATTAAGAGTACAGAGTGAAGGATAGCTATCCTACGAAGAAATTACATTCCAAATCCTTGATCGGAAAGTTCGTAAACTGAGGAACAAATAGATAGCCTTCGTCAAAGTTCTATGGAGGAACCAATTTATTGAGGAAGCTACGTGGGAAGTTAAGAAAGTGATGAAACTCAAATACCCGCACCTATTCATGCCGAATGATGATGATGTTGAAGGTAATGCCCCATCCTTAACGCTATTGAATGTCTCCTTTCATTGAGTTGATGTACTAATCTGATTCTACTCCCGAGTCTAAGAAGAGATAGATAAATGATGGATAGTTGAGAGTTCAAGGGTTCCCGAGTGAGGAATGAGATGAGCTTTCAGGCTACTCGTGCTTTTATTCTACCTTTACTCTTCATTCAAGGATGAATGATGCCAAGGGGGAGATGATGTAACACCCTGTAAAATTATCGAAATGCCTCTAAAACATATCGTGCGTATAACGCATCTTCCAAAGATCTGATGGAAAATCCGAGATCGAATTTGTGATCAGCCGAAAAATCAAGTGGGAAAATGGTCTCAACCCGATCTAAAAGCAACCGAGTCGAAAAATAATTTTTGCTAATTAATGTAAAAAAAAGTCAATCCATGCCCCTGGCACGACACAGAGGGGGCGCGGAGACAAACTTAAGTGTTTTTAAAATATTTTGAGGGGAATTGAAATTCTGGAAAAATTCGCGAAATACACTAGTCCGCGCCCCTGACGCATCACAGACTACTGTACAAATTTTAAATTTTTTTCTTTTAATTCAGGAAGGGCCTTTTGATCATTCCCAATCCTATCCTAAGTCCTGAAACATATTTATAAAGCCGTTTATTATCGATTGAAGATTTCTAAACCCATTTTTCTTAAGTTTCTAAGCAAGAATTCTTTGAGAGGGGAGACAGAAAGCTTTGAGGATTGAGGGTTTGAGTCCAAGTTCTTGAAGAGGAGTTGGTATTTCGTCATTCCAGGTATGAAAAGGCTACCCAAAACATGGGATTGTTCTCCCATGTTCCCCGATGAATGTAGTAGGTTAGTTGATAGGTCTTGTGTTGCAATTCTTGAAGTTTTTCTTGAAAATTATATTTGATTTCTATATATTATCTTAAATTGATGATCATTATGATTTAAATTACCTATTTAACTGATTATTTGAACTATTTTGCAAACTACCCATGTTCAATTGCTAAAGTTTGTTTCAATGAACCTAGGGGTTGATGTCTAGAGCCTTGATTATGCAAGTATGCTTGATTGTTGTGGTCCGAGTCCTAAGATGAATGTATTGATGACTGAAACTGATGAGATTAGAGTCTTAGAGTCAAAATGAGAGTGAAATTAACCTTAAAAGGAGGATCTACACCTTGAGTAGATAGATGATGGACTGAGTTGAGGTTTCTTGCCCGTAGAGGCTAGGTGACGGAAATTCTTGACATGTTGATAGACTCATGAGCATGTCGAATACTGGGAGGAGTATTAGCACCGAAATAGGTAAAAGTGAGTCCCCCTCGCACTCATTAACTATGTGGCCAGCGTATGAGAGGAATGGACTGTGAAAGTGGATGTTTCCTTTGTCCCGCAAAGGACTTGATAGACTTCTTTGGGATCCCCGATAGACTCTTCCTTTACCTCGGCAAGGTACTGGTCGGATATGGCACCGACATCTCTTCATTGTATCATCACCGGCTCATAGCTGATGATTGTCGATTATAGAAACCCCCAGATAGGTTTGATGTTAATAGTACTTTGAGGTTGATGTGCTTGTATGATGTCCTGATAGATGGTGATGTGATAGAGTCTTGTCCTTAATTTGAGCTGAGGTTGAGTGGTTGATGAGCTGATGTCATTTGATATTGTATATTCTATATTGTTTACTTTAGCTCATTTTACATACAGTACATTCCACGTACTAATGCCCCTTTGACGCTGTATCATTTTTTGTCAGATTCTATGAACAGAGGACTTCAGCCGATGAATCGTTGAGGTTCACAGATTTACAGAAAGAGACTTGGTGAGTCGTCTCCTACATTTGGAGAATGGTCGTATCTCCCGTTTTCTATTGCTTTGAGTTATTCCATTTGATAGTGGTAGTCATGGCCTGTCATGGTACCTTCATACACATTAGTTATAGAGGCTTCATAGACGTAGACAGTTGATAGTTGATGTTGAAGTTCTTTCTTCCATATTTCCTTTTTATATTGAGATTGTTCTACTGTTCTTATTCATTGTGATAGACATACTGATAGCTTAGTTGCCCACTAGTAGTTCACTTGATTTCTTGAATGTCTTTCGCTAATTTACTGATTGAACGAGTGTGATGGGACTAGGTGGTTCACTTGGGACTGGCAATAGCCTCTGAGTGCCGGTTATGTTTAGGGTACCCTCCTGGGGCGTGACACTGTATTGATAGCAAAACCAAGACTATTTGAGTTCTTTTTTATAGTCACATTTTGACCCTACTTTTTTACCATTTTTCTAGAATATTATAAGAGGGAGTTTAGCTACTCAAGCAGGCAGTAGGCCGACATGCCTGCTTGAGTAACTTGAGGATATATCTGTAATTTTTTATTGTTCTTTTATGTTAATTTATTTGTCTTATTTTTCGTATTTTATATATTTTTAAACCGCATAAAAAATACTACTAATCATGATAATTGACAACTTAAAATAATTTCAAAAATATGTTTCGTAAAAGCATAAAAAATACCATAACTAATGATAGTTGACAACTTATACTTTAAAAACAAAAAATTGATTGATTATTGAAATTAATCTATCGGCGTTAGATAAAATAGGACAAAAGAAGTAACATATTCAATTATGAAACTACATAAAAAGTATTAAATCTAGATATTTAATTGTAGTAATATATCCACATGTAAAAATTTAAAAAGAAAAAAGAAAAAGCTATAAATCACAAGAATTAATAACTTAAAATATTTGAAAGACATAAAAAGTTCAATAAAGACTCGTGTTATACTGAAAAATGCCTCTTTTGGAAAAGAAAGAAAAGAAATTTGAAAATCAAAAATCAAAAATCGATTTAAACTTAATTGATTTAAGAAAATCAATTCTCGAAATTCGAAAGGAAACAGAATCACCACCTAATTTTTCAGATAATTAGGAAACCAAAAAATATTTAAAAAGACCTAACAGAAAAATCTTTTTAAAATCCAGAGATAAGATTCGGGTTCACATTTCCATTTCAAGAAGGTTTTAAGCACTCGAAATGACCGCTAACATGCGGTTATCCGGCAATTAGGAATTTTGACTAACTTTTGACTTCTGATTTCGGCTTTGAAAAAATTGACTGGCTTTGAAATTGACTAATTTTGAAAGAATTTGACCGGACTTGACTAAAATTGAAAAGCAATTGACTAAACTTGAGAAATTGACTGTGTTTGAAAATTGAATTAAATGTGAAATTATATCTTTTATTTTTCTTTTGATTTTATCTGTTTTTTTAATGCAAACACTTTTTCAAGATAAAATGAAATAACATAAATGGTTTTAACATGTTGGGGAATCTAATTAGATTGAAACCGATAAAATAAATAGTGTTAGCATCCAAACAAGTACAAATATATAAACAAAATAAAGGAAGATAGTTGAAGTGATTCTGGGTTTTTATCCCATTTAATTCTCTATTAAAGTCTTTGGGCCTTTCCCTTATGCTGTTGTATATACACATGTATATCGGCGTATAAGTGTGATTCCTGCTTTCGAAATCTGTATAATAGCTTCTTTTTCCAGGAATGGGTTGAGTCGAAGAAATGGAAGTTTGGGCCTCCATGGCCCATTGGAAATGCATGGATAAAAATCCCAATGTATTCGGATTGGATCATATGCAAACAAAAGAAAGAAAGATTAGAAACCTTGTATAAAATATTTAGCCAGCACTGACAGTAGACGGGCACATAGAAGCATTACTAGTGACTACATCGTACATTAGCTATTTTTATCTTTTAAAACATTGGTGAAAAGCTAAACATCAAGACAGGAACATATTATTATAAACTGATTTTGAAACAAAAGTACTTCTATTTGACCAATTAGCTAAGCAATAACCAACCAGCAGCTATTCAACTTAAAAGGACAGTAACAAACCAACAGCTGTACAGACACAGGCTTTCAACACCTCTCAGGAACCCATCAACATGATAGCAACAAACAAGACATTATATCTAAACATTAAATCATAGAGGGGAAAACAGAAGCTACTCTTGAATCCAAGATGTAAATAGGGAGTGTATTCATTTTTTATGCATGCTTAACAAGATTCTAGTATGACGGAGACCTATATCATAAATTTATGACTCTAAAACTCAGACTTTCAGACAAGGCATATGCAAAACCCAATTGAGTATCATGCTGATAGGCTACATTCACACAGGGAAGCAGTGGGGACTCAGATACCGGAAGATAATGCCTAGAAAACAAACTGGAACAGGCTAAATCTCAAATTTCAACATACTAGCCAGGCTATATCTAGAGAGAGTAAACTGACAGCATCACAAAGAACCAAAACCATCATCAAATGAATTATAACAAACTAGCATTTGAATATTACAGCAAGTACTAGAAAGATCAAATCGATTCCATATTAGTCTTGACTCTTAGCAAGTTGGTAGCCAACAAGAGACAACAACATTTATTAGAAACACAACCCAAGTCGACAAATGCAGGTTGTGAACTAATGATGCATTTTACTGACATCAAGTGCTAGACATGGTAAATACATTCAATTCACATTACAATGAACTGAAAAGAGAATGGATATACAAACCTTCTTCAATCTTCGCCTTATGA
>JAPFFP010036988.1:0-15223 GCA_026153255.1 Solanum medicagineum | reverse complement strand
CAAATATTGCCAAACACCCAAATATGCATGGTTGCAACAAAAATAACAAAAACAAGATGTATGGCATAAGTACTATATCCGTGGGGAAAAGGAACACGGGCAAGAAAATAATTTTTCAAACCATAACATAACCAAACTCTATCCAGATGGGCCAGCAGCCATCGCTCTATCATGCTTCTGGGCTAGCCTCGGCTCTTCCTCTTGCCTCGATATCCTCAAGGTTAGCCCAAGGTCTTCCTCCTCATCCTCATCATCATCCTCCGAGGTATTCTAGCGCACATGCCTCTCCACTATCTCATCACACTCCATAAGGTGTCTTTTCCTACGGGAAGACTGTGTGGGATCCTCCGTGACAAATAAATCAAATTGCAACTCCAAAGGTGTACACTCTGGAACTATAATTGGTGCCGCTAGTGAAGACGTCAAGTCAGCACTAAGTTTTGCAATCTCCTCATGTATGGATGACAAATCTGATGGTCGAGCCTCGGCTAACCTATTCTACACCTGGTCCTCAAAGGCATTAATGCGGGTATCCACCATAGAAACATGCTCCTGAATAGTAGATATGGTGAATGGCCGCATCGCTCCTCTAAGTTTGCAATAGTTTGTCGGACCCATGGCCTGAGCTATTGAATGAGCTAAGACAACTGAGCCTCAATCCGTGATAATGCTACTCATGGCCTGAATAGAAACCGCTGACACATGAACCATGCCCGACATAGAAGTCTTTGATACAGTGGCCTCTGGTGCAAGAGCAACTATAGTTGGACCCCTATCAATATCGACTGCCTCGGGCTGCTGGGGTCTCTCATCCGTAGTTGCAGTTGAAGTAGTAGTGGGAGTAGTCATCGAACCCTCCTATGGTGGCTCTGGAGCAAACATCTCTGGCATATGAGGAGGTTGTATCCTCTGAACTGCCATAGGGTTCTCATCAGCTTTAATCAGGCTAGGCTCCAACATGTGTTGGGTTGATACTAACTAGTCATGATGATATAATATCTGCACCTTAAATTATATGCAGAGTCTATAGATCAAGATCGGAAATTGCATGGTAGTGGCCCACTTAAGCACCGACTCATGAATCTGCTCTGCTACGAGTCGGGCCCAATCAATGTCATAGCTAGCTAAGATGCTAGCAACCAGTACCACTTGCTTTGTTGTATGTGTGTCATTCACTAGCATAGGCCGGATACGAGACCTATAAACTACCTTCCAAAATTTGGCGAGGAAAGAAAGTGAAGCCTTCACAATAGACTCCGTATATGTGGTGTCTGAAGCAAGCCCTGGTCCTTAGTCTGCAATGTAACTGGCCACCCATCTCAACAACTTAGTCCTCTTTACCGGATCCTTTGAAATCAACATTGTTTGATCCTGCCTGTCACACGCCCAAGTCCCGTTAGGGCAGACTAGCACCTGTTGCCGATAAGGCCGGGGAGAACCAACCTGTATCTATGCGCTTTCTATACATATTATGAAGGATTTCTATGTTTGACATGTCCTTAAGAAAATAAACGGTGATAACAAGTCAAAAGGAAATGCATATGACTAGGCTGTTGGGGCCACGGTGTCTAAAGTACGAGACATGACTACACTTTAATTTACATAGTCTACAAAGACTCTAGATAAAGAAAAACATCTGATAAGGGTCGGGAAAGGCCCCACCTCAACAAACTATATAATATCAACATATAAGCTCTAGACATACACAAAGCCCAGAAGCAACCTAGAGCATGGTAACAATAGATGAATGTCCTGTACTTCTACTAGGGATATGTACTAGCACCTGTACCCGCAGTATGAAATGCAGGTCCCCCATAAGGGATATCAGTACGAGATAATGTACTGAATATATAAGGCAGGAATTGTATATGAAGTAACAATTCAAGTGAGATTGTACTCTGGTGTACCATAAGAGACCACCTATAGTTATACTGTGGGATCATGTACTTTATGCTCTTTATATTACTTTACCTTTACTGTATAATCTGTGCACATCTGTAATACAAATGACCAACTGATCAGTGGTAAACTGTATTGGGATTGTCCCTGGCTAGGTTCTTCCTTAACCCCTCGGGCTACCACCCGTGATAGGATCTTCCCTGGCTAGGTGATGCTTCCACCCCTCGGGCTACCACCCATCAATAAACAATATACTTTACCTTTCAATTACCTTTGAGATGGTTCTTTTGGTTATCACAATATTGGAACTGCGGGACTGTATATGTAGCATCTGACATGTAGATAATTATACAAGACAATATGACAATGAAAAGAGTATGTTACACAATTGATGAAAGGCATATGAAATGAAACAACTCATGAACTTTGTTCGGCAAATAAAACTCATGTAACTTGTCATTTATGTGTGTATACTGATTTAAAAGTGACAACGTATGGAATCCTAACACATGAAAGAGTGTAGACACAGTTAATAGTTGTGCCGGAGTTGGTAAGTGCCTTTATGTACCAAGGAAGGATCTATGTTTCATGCCAAATAGTACGAAGTCAAGTAGCCTTACATACCTCGTTGTATAACCTTGTTACTACCTCGAGACATCCTTCCCTTTCTACAAACACTTATCTACAACATATTAGGTGATAAAACTAGCATTAAAAGCCAATATATATACCTCGGTAGCCTAATCACGTAAGAAAAAAACATATGGGCAGCAAGCGGGTATTTCCTTCAACTTTTCCGCCCCTAATCGTATGTTTCTAATACATATTTTCATGTACACATCATGTGCAGCCTCATTTAGTGCCACAACAATCTTATAACAGCCCACAAAGCACAATGCATTACAATTCTATACAACCTAAAAATGGACAACATAACGTTATCTCCCTTCGCTACATTTCGACGTCGACAACTCCAAACCTATTCCAACTCTAACCAAACTGTTCCAGAACCATTTTCACATACAAACAGACCTGAAACAGTCTTATAATAGCACTCAAGAAGTCATGAAGGACGTGAGCCAATAACCTTCTATCCAACAGGCCACAAGTTCCAATCAACATTACACTTAAGATAACACAATAAAATGCGCTTGTTAAATGAAACAAAAATCAGGGCAGAAAACTTAGGATAATGTTTATACCTTAAACCATATTAATAACATCAATATCTCTTCATAATACAACCCACAAACCATAGAGAAATCACTAAAGCAAAAGGCAAGTATGCAACAACTTTCTCAATACATGCTGTCTCAAATTTCTAGCACAACATACTAGCATATACTTCTTGTTTTTCATAAGCAAAACCATACTAAACATATGTGTAAGCTTACTTACCACTAAATTCAAGGTTTAGGGCTTCTCCAAGAACCCTAAAAGTCCCCTTGTAGCTGCTTTCTAGGTCAATAAGTAAGAACAATAAAGTTTTGAGAAAACCGAAATTTGCCAAGTTTAAAGTGAATGAGTTTTTGCTGCTTGTAACCCCTTTTTAAAGGACCATTTAGGCCGACTTACTCTTGACAATTTGTCCATCTTATACCACATATTAATAAGCTGGTTATTGACCAGCTTGGCCCTCACACTTGGGCCTAATTTGTTCCAAAGTTGATGGGCTTGGGCTGCCTATTTTCCAACTTTCCTTTCACTTAGTTTGGGCCAAAATTGTTAAGTGTGTTGTGATTTCTTTGGGCCCTTTTTAATATCTTTCTTGGGTTGAAAATATATTACATCTGTGATGCTAAAACATAGGCCAAATTTACACCCTTAACACGGACTTTATTCATAATCGGATTTGGACTAATTCGACGTCGAGCCTCGTCTCCGTTTAGCTAGCAAATTTGAGTTGAGCAAGTAGGTGACTCACCTGCTACCTTACCAAGTCCCACAAGCACTTAAATTCTCTTACTTTATTTAAGGCCGTAATGTCCTCAATTTGACACAAAACATATATACACTCGACCCTTTTAAGCATTAGACGCACATATAGCCCATTAACACGAGATTCAAGCACTTTTAAAAATTGGCGCTAATTTGACCGAACCATGTCATGTTTCATTTGCATTGTACTAGTATTGTAAGAAGTGGAATGTTACACTGCCACAATCTATAATCAAACTTAGCTGTCAATCTCGAGGCTCGGTACTCAAGACTAAAAAGTACACGGCCGATCGTTTCCTCCAAAATGTCGCCCCGCCCCTCCACGCTTTCACTTATACCTCTATAAATCTCGACTGTGTGAGAGGTCTTTTCCCCTTGGGTAGATCATGAAGAATAGTGGTTGTGTAAGATGCATAGAACTCCCGTACAGAATACGGACATATCATCCAAGCTTCTCTATCAACTAGTTGAGCCCATGTCGTGTTATCATGTCCTTCAGTCCTGCGACACGGCTCAATCCATCATCAATAACCCGAGGCTTCGCACATATCGAGTGGGTGGGTCTTCCCCGCTCCTTGGGCTGCATGCCCTCCAAAAATATGGCTTCCACCCCTCAACACCCCACCAATTAGCAATAGGATACAGTGTTGAAGAAGATGATGATGCGACCGAGCACTCAGCATCTCTTCTATCCTGGGAGCCCTCCTTTGAACTTTGCTCATTTATTGACCTAGTCATCTAGGGCATGATACTCCCACTCTCCTCACTACCTTCCCCATTAGACTGGGAAGAACTAATGGTCTGAGCGTGAGGTTGCCCAGCTCTGGGAACAACTCTCGTCTATGATCGAGGTGCTACTGAATCAGACTGGGTGTCATAAATCTCCATTGACCCACTCAACTGGATCTTCTCATCATCAGTAGGATCATAGATGACTTGCCCTCTGAAAGACTCAATCTCTGCCAGCTTGCCTTTCGGGGTCATAATATCTCAAAATTAAACACAAACAACCCATGATTAGCCCCAATAGTTATGAAAGAAAAAACAAAAACTGAATTGGATCAGTTGCAGAAAGGTAATACGGGAAACAGTTACAAGTCATAGTTAGAACTATGAGTCATAAAGTGGTTCCATAAACCAAATGTGCAAAACAATATTGAACACTAGAAGATTGTATGAGACCGAGGTATGACTCGTAACTTGGATTATGACTCATAAATTGGTTTTGTATAAAGTTCCAGTGAGTAAATTTAAAATAGGCCAGAGTCTACGAGACCTATCTACGACTCATAGAATGTTCTATGACTTATACAAGGTCTCATATGTTGAATACTCAGAGTGTCAAATCACTGAAAATTCCTATGAGGGGAAAATACGACCCTTAGACTCATCTACGAGTCGTAAAAGACTTTTATGATCAAGAATTTCCAAGTACCTCACTTGTCTAAACTCATCACATGAATCCTGTGAACAATTCAAACGCTATCCTACCAGCATCAAACCAAGCATACACGCACTCAAATGTGAAGCACATAGTAACCCGTACCCTAATCATGATTTAAAAACAAGTTAAGCCCATCGAAAAGGATTTAGCAATAACTCCCCATCAGTTCAACCTTCCTAATTCTTTCAAACCAACATGCACCTATAGTACAACCCACCAAGTGACAAACAACAATCATTACATTACATTCAATTGCTCTTGGGGTATAGCCAAATAGGCACAACAAATATCAATTAACCTAAGATTCCGACTAGAGCAATATGGCCCAAACATGATCATACTCCTGTGTAATCGATAATCAATTTACATTCATAAACCATTAAGACCCATTTCATTGAAGAAGAAGAAGCATGATACCATAGGAATTCAATTAGCAACCACAAGGCCATAATACCGAATTCTAGGCATAACAATCAATTAAATCAGTAACACCCCTAGTTTCACATTCCTCATTCACATTCATCAAGAAATTTATGCTTAAAACTCAAACCAATCACCATTATCAAAGCACACAATGAAGATCCATGCATGTTTTAAGATTGAAACTTAACCAAGAGACTTACCAAAGATGATGAAGACTTTGAAGACGAAAAAGGGATGCAAATAGGTGAAACCCTAGGTGTGCTAGAATTTCTCACTGAAAATTTGGTGAAATCACAAGACATTTGATCGAAAATGGTGGGGGAGGGAAGAAATTTGGGAAATACGTTTGTAGTTAGGGTAAAAGTGGGGTCAAATTAATTTTGACCCCCTTTTATACTTTACCGGGTCAACGTTTAAAATTTATTAGATCAAATCTACAAAACCCCGATCACTAGTTGTAGCTTGGTCTACGACTCGTAGTCCAACTCTCACAGACCAATCAACACTTAGAAACATTTAGAAACATACCTGGTTTTGACGAACCCTATTCACGACATACTTTGATCTACGAGTCTTAAAGTTGTCTCATAGGTGGAGTGTACATTGTTCATGCTTACTGGATTTGTCTATGTGATGGGGTTACGAGTCATAAAGTGAAATAATACTTGCGAACCCATTCGTAGAACCTGGACTGGTGCAATTCTCAGCAAAATCTGCAATCTCTCTTCATAAAACTCACTTGCACCCTAGATACAACAAACCCAATGTCAAAGATAACAATCAAAACACAATCAAACAATTAACTAAGAGTTCAAGAACTTAAAATAAACTCAAGACTAAGCTAAAACATCAAAAATGCTTGGGTTGCTTCATAAGTAGCACTTGATTTATTTTTGCGGCATGACTTACACATCTTTAGTACTTAGACCTCCTCAAGATTTGGTGAATTCTTGTAATAGAACTTTTCCTATTTCATCATGCCACTCTGAATCTGCTCCAGTTGTGCTGATATAAGTCCGAATTAGCTATTACACCATTTCATTGCCATCGAATGTTGGTCAACTTTGTAGTTTAATTTGACAATGTCGAACTTGATCCCTCTTAGCATCTCCTCTTGTGTATCTGCCTTTTCTACCAACTGGGAAAATATATCTTCAACTCTAGAACTTTCATTTCCCTTATAATGATGGTGCAGTAGCATGAACCAACTGCTCCTACCACTCTGTTCCTCATGGCTTGCATCCTTGGTATGGTGGCTTACCCGACTACCCTCTGGACTATTTAGATCTTGATTCTGTTTCATTAGCACCTCCAGGTTTGCTTTGTTTTGCTCAAGCATTTAGAAGATTCCTACATTTATCTTTGCTTTCTCAGAGTTCCTAACAGAGGTATCCATGTAACTAGTTGGTTACTCACGTATAGGTATGTACACACGGTAGAGATCAGCCAACTTGTCCATCTATCCAGCAATTTCATCAAGTGATTTCCCTAATACTGAACACCCCATAAGAGCATTATCATATGCTTGACTATTCGAGTTCATTACTTAACAGAAACTCCCTACTAATGTTGTGCCAGAAATACCATGGTTCAAAGCACTCGTTAAGCATCCATTGAACCACACCCATGTAGAAATGATTGAATCACCATGGAATTGCTGAAAGTTAATGATTTTGTCCCTCAGCTTAACCTGTTTGATCTAACAAACAACCTTGCCAAGAAATCCCTTTGCAACTACACCCAACTAGTGATTACACATTGTGAAAGTTTAGATAACCACAACGCAGTATTGCATGTAAGAGAGAATGGGAAGACACGATGTCCCACAGTATCCATAGACAAATATTATCTTACCATTACACTCCTACAAACATATGCAACATTGTGAAGGTGACCATGCGGATCCCCTAATGGTAGGCCCGCAAACAAACCATAGTTTAGCAACATTTGGAGTAGCTCACTAAAGATAGTGAACTTTGAGTCAGCCGGTAGAGGCGGCAACACAATAGCTCCCATGATGTTAACATTTTCTTGGGCCATTCTTCTTGTAATTCACTGGATCTCTAAACGAAGTGGAGCTAAGGGATTGCCATAGCTCCCTGTGTTAGGCATACAATACCTAGTATACCCTGTAAAGAAACTAAACAAACAAAAATAAAAATAAAAGTAAAATACAAGGGAACTAAGAAATTAACACTAGAATTATACTACTAGTGAATCTAATCAAAGTCAAGCCACATTCCCCCATAATGGCATCATAATTCTTTGAGCACAGTCAAGACACACCTCTCTTTTAGAGGAGAAAGTGATCGTCAAAGTAATAAACCTAACCATGGTTAGGGTAGAATTCCATAGAGAATACGAAGACTTCACAAATTGGTTCTCTAATAAACTATTCAATTATTAAACAACTCAATTCCCAAAGAAGGGGGGTTGCAATGATCAACAAGAAATAACACTACACTAACTTAAAACGAGAGACAATCAATATGGAGAGCAACTTGGGTAATTGTGTTCCCCATGATTCAGTAACTCAACTTTCCTGAATAACACAATTCTAGACTAGAATATGGCATGCAGGGCGGTATATGTTCTTCCAACCCTTTAGTCCAAGGTGAAGGTCAAATTTCACTATGGGACTTGGCCCATCTCTGTAGTGTGCTATCTAATTTCATGACCCAAGCCTAGGTCCTAGACATGACATGACAAATGGAGAAACTCAAAAAGTCCCTAATCAAGCCTTTTCAAATATCATTGCACATATTTGGTTGTGGAAGCAATAAAATAACAATAATAGATAGAAAAGGGGTAATACAGGGCTAAGGGACATCTTGAATATCATAAACATCAAAGAGTCAAGAGAGTAAAAGCTCATAACATCATTACAAAAATTGTCCAACAACACCTCTAAACATAGAACTTAGGGGGGCCAAGAAAAGCAACCAGGCTCACCCTCATAGTCAAAGCATACAATAAAAGGAAGGAGATTATTTATACATATCATAAGATCAAAGACGTTGTCCCCAAAATTAAGGATTCGCCAACTTGCTTTGAGAGTAATCGTACTAGCCCATGGAGAAAAAGGATGATCAAGTGGAGCTCTGATTCCTACATGGTAACATCATGTAAGCATAGAGTATGTGTTAGTATGTTTGAATGTACTAAGTATGTGGGATGAATTGCAATAAGAGATAGGCAAAATAATCGAAATGTGTATTGAGGCAATAAATGAGCATATGTCAATATGGCATGCATATTGATGCTTGAAGTAAAACACGCTTATGTAGAAAATATTATATGCGTAGGAAGATACCAACATCATAGAGATCAAGGCCTACCACCCCCTTGATGAGGCAATTGAGGTACAAACCCCCAACATGGTTACACATGCCTACTACCCCCCGAGCGAGGAATTTGAGGTGTAAAACCCCCAACATGGTTGCACGGGCCTACTACCACCGAGTGATGTAATCGAGATACAAACCCCCAAACATGGTTGCACGAGCCTACTACCCCCCGAGCGAGGCAATGATGTACAACCCCCCCAACATAATCGCACGGGCCTACTACCCCCCCAAGCAAGGCAATTGAGGTAAAAACCCCCAACATGATTGCACGGCCCTACCACCCCCATAGCGAGACATGGTCAACTTGCAAGACTATAGATGCTGTTCATGAAATCAATACATATATATATTTATTTCATTATTATAAAGTCATACAAGTCATAGGTCATGCAATTGATCATCGGTAGTTCAAGAATCCTAACCGGACATTTTATCGACCACTTGGTGGGTATGCAATGCTATTTTAAAATTACGTAATTAAAAAGTAAAATCATGCAAGAAATCTTGAAGTAAATCAACCCACCAACACTTAGCAATACCACCTTGCAAAGTACATCAAAACCCTTCATCAAATCTCAAGATAGATCAAAGATTCATAGCTCAAAACATGCTAAAACAATCACACTTTTACAAAACCCCAACATGGTTCATAGTCAAATTCATAATAGAAGACCCACAATTAAAATCAACTTAGAAACATGTAATTAGGTAAAAAGGAAGCTTGGGCACCATGAGTGAAAGGATCCAATGGTTGAAACACACATACCTTAGTTTTGAAAAATTTCTTGATGAAGATTGAAAATGGAGACTTGAAGCTTGAGTGAAATCCTTAAGATTCGGAATGAGTTTTGGCACTTGAATTATGGGTAAAATATTTGTATAAGTGTTTAAGAGAGTATTAAGGAATGTCTTTTATGATATGAAGGTGAAATATGGCTAAGTATAGGTATTTTCACGCATCAGAAAACTTAGGCCCAAGACCCAAAAGTCTTAGACCAAAATGAAAACCTGGAAAAAAAATAACATAGTGGCTTGCCCTGGCGCGACGCACACTACTCTTTGGAAATCGCATTTTGCGATTGTCAAACTTTGATACAGTTGCTCTGAAATCGAGGGTATACCCATTTTTCACTTAATTTTACCTCCTGGTCAAGAATATGAATTCGGAATTTTGATATCACGCACGGATTTTAAGATATATTGAAATTACAATTTTGAAAATTTTCAAGGCACATTTTAGGGAACTTTTTTGGGTCACTTCACCTAATCATTACCTATTATCCTAGTCAACTTCTCCTTGGCCTAGTTCAGTTGATTAGACAAGAAGGAATTGATCAATTTATTAGCCAATCTCTTTTCTTATTTATCACTATCTTGTTCGGGATCGTCACACTAGGCAAGATCTGATATTGGTCACCATTAGAAAACATGTGAAATGAAGAGATTTGGTTAATACATACAAATACCTATTCCAAGAATTGCTAACTATTCGGATTTTCTAAGTTAGATTCTCATGGTTCCCACAAACTCAAGTTGTAGGTTTAACTACTCTTGCTATGGGCAAATAGAGAAATCATGGATTTAGAAAACATAATTAATTACTTACCCAAATAGGTTGAAGAACAAGTAAACCCAATATGTGTTGAGAATCACAAGATTGAAAGATGAAATGAATCCACAAGTATATTCCCCTCTCCAATATTTAGTCTCCAAGTCAAAAACCCTGAAGCTTCTCTACTTTTATGCTCTACTCTATTCTTTGAAAATCTCTTTCTAATGACCTAAAATTTACTAATTATAGTATTTACAAACAAGTCCCTAAAAATACTAGAAAAACTGATTGGTGGCTATTACGACTCGTAGCTTGATTTACGAGTCGTAATTGGGCTTCCGTGATCAGCTTCTTGAATCTTGGATTTCACCGCTACAAAACATCTTCACGAGTCATAGTTTGATCTACAACACACATTGTTCTCTCGTAGTCCATATCTGCATCACTTGGTCCAACATTGAAAAACATTGGAAATCTCTATGAAATACCTTAATGGACTCGTAGAGTGAACTACGAGTTGTAAAGAGGTCTCAGTCGCTGAAATTCAAATCTTTAGACTTTCATCCAATGCTGGAAATCCCAATGAAACCAACTCTACGACTCTTAGAAGGCTCTACAACTCGTTGAGAGTCTTGTAACTCTGTAAAAACCAGAAATAGTCTGCAATCTTTCCAAAATTGTGACAACCTACTTTTCATGTAAAAGCAAACACAAAAACACATAAAAACCATAAATGTCACATTGAGAACACATAAAATCTCAAGTTTTAGGCATCAAATATATTGTATGTTGATAACACATTATTAGGGCTATTCCCAAAGACCCTCTCCCATTGCTTGAACTATGTGCTAGCATAGGTATATGGTAGCCATGAACGAAATGATCGAATCATAAGGAATGGTTACACTTTGACATGATATGATATAATTTTGGAAATCCTTTTGAAATGATCTGTTTCATAAGGAAGGTGTCCATCCACCCAAATTACAAGGTCCTAAGGTGTGATGTAGATTACCCTTGGAAAATAATCTCCTCCTATCGATAGGAGGTCTTCATCGGACTAATTCATGTATTAGCTTACATGAGTTTGATTTGTCTATTACAGACTATCCCTACTATATATGAGCATCATGACATTTCATGAACCATGGATTTCATGGAAAATTATTATATTACTCTTATTTAGATATATATCTCTTTCTATATTATGTGTCCTTGTCATCTAACAATGAATGCAGGTTAGTAGGTCATATACATTACATGCCTGCATACTTGGTACATTCAAATGTACTAACACATAGTTTTTTCCTACATGATCTAACCATGTAGGGACCCAGGACTACCTTCATCCACTGTACGACGATTAGCTTTGATCTTGAGACTACTTGTTGTGGTGAGTCCTATCTTCCAAGGACCAACCACCATTCCTCCACCTACGGTGCTTTTGTTTGTGTTATTTACTTGACGGTGAGCTTGGGGTATGTCTTGGCCCTTATCCTATCTTAAGACTAGGGACATTGTTGGACATCTTGTAAATTCCTTTAGGATATATGCTAATTTATATTTGGAGATTTCGTTTATGCATATGGTTACCTATTAGTTATCGTTATGTGGATTAGCTATGAGTATTGTGATTTGTTTATATGATATGGTGTGGAAAATCCTAAGTCTCGAATTGCACTGATAGAGTGAGTCATACTTATCCTCCCATTAGTATTTATATGCTACATGTTATGAGATTCCATGTTACTCTCTTCCCCCTATGACATCCCCATAGTGTGAGTCCTATTTTTCCGCCCATTAGAATTATTTGTTTACCATTTGTTACTCTTCCGAACTGATGATGAGAGTATGGATACTTGAGGCTTATGCGGGTACTCATGGGTTCCCATTAGCCATGTCACTCCTAGACTCTCGGTCCAGTTCATAACATATACCCCTCCATTATGTTTTGCTTCAACAACAGTCCTCCATCATATTTTTTGCCCAAAAATACCCCTCCGTTAATTTCTGTCTTAAAAATACCCCTCGTCTTAAGTGAAATAAAAGAGAATCACAAATACCCCTTAACTATTAGAAATGGAGCAAAAATACCCTTCGTTAGTTTTCGGCTAAAATACACCTCCGTTAAAATTTTAAAGTTATTATTTAAAATATTCCTTTTTCATTAAAAAAATTCAACCTCAATCCATCCTCAAATCAATATTTGTCAAACTTTGAGTAATCAAGATTATCACTAAATTGAAAAAAAAAAAAACCTTTTATTTATAGTTGTAAATGAATTATCTCTTGAAAACAAGGTAGATCAAATATACTCACTATATACTATTTATTATAATAATATATTAATATTATATTATCACGATATACTATCTATTATAATAATTTACATACACTATATTATATAAACATATAATGTGTATCAAATATAATCACCATATACTATCTAATATAATAATATACTTACATTATATTCTCACAATTTACTATTGATTATAATAATAGTTGCACTATATTATATATACTTATAAAGTATTCTCACAATATACTAGCTATTTTAATTTATAACAATTTATATATATATATATATATATATATATATATATATACACACACACACTTACAAAGTATTCTCACATATTATAATAATATAATTAATATTATATACATACAATGTATATTTGATATACTTTGACACCCTGTAACTCCATGCTCATATATACCCATGTTTCAACCCTCATCTGTTTAGGTGGAGGGTGTATTAGGGTCATGGGAGACTCCTAGTACTTAGTCGAGTTCAAAACTTCCCTATGAATTGAGTTTTGGGTGTTGGTCCATATAAGGATCAGACGAGCATAACTTTTAGCACACTTGGAACTAGGTGGCTCACGAGATGTCAAATGAATTCCCTTTGAGTTAGCTTCCCAACACACTTGGTTTCACCTCATTTAGAGTTCGGAGTCAAAACTTATTGTTGTTTTACTGAAGACTACCAGTCAGAGTTACACTACGAGCCCACTGTTATGAGTCGTAGGTCGGGGTACGACTCGTAGGTCAGCTCTTAGCAATTTCCAGAGACTTTGAAATTGATACTAGGGATCATAGGAAGGGTCCTACAAGTCGTAGTTCTACCTACGAGTCGTAATGGGGCCCATAACAGTCGTTAGATAGCTTTTTATGAAGCGTTATTTTGGTACTTTCTCACCCTTTCTAAGCTCTAGATTGATGTTCATACGCTCATTCAAGGTCCCAAACCCTTAAGTTCTTCATTATATTGATAAAATACTCTCTAAAACCCTTAGATTAATTTTGCACTCCAAAATCAAGTGTCCAAATCGCTTCTGGATCTTAAGAAGTTCATCCAAGCTTCAAGTTCTCACCTCCATCTTTACCAAAAAATTCTCCAAAGCTAAGGTACGTGGGTTTTAACCATTGGGTCCTTTCATCCATGGTGCCCTAACCTCCTTTTTACTCAATTTGCATGATTTAAAGTTGATTTTACAAATGAGTTTACTAGTATTAGCATGTCTATGAACTATGTTAAAGCTATGCAAAATTGTTACTATTTTTCTATGTTTTGAGCTATAAATCTTGGATCTATTGTAAGATTTGATGAGGGGTTTTGGTATATATTGCTTTAGGGTGTTGCAAGGTGTTGATTGATGGTTCTACAATGGATTTTCTTGCATGATTTCATCTATCAATTGCATGGTTTGTACCCCCATTACACAATCACCAAGTGTTTGATAAAATGTCCCGACATGGTTTTTTGAGGAATTGAAGGTCCAATGCATGTCTTATGAGTTGAATCACTTTATGATGATGAAATGAATGTTTATATGAGAAATATTTATGAGAATTTTCTATATTATTTTTAGATGACCATGTCTTGAAGAATGGGTACCACTCCTTGACCACTATAATAAAATAGATGATGTTCATTAACCAAATTGAGGGGTTGATACATCATTAACCAAATTATGGAGTTGATACCTAAATCATCTTAGAGGTGGGTGGTGTATGTTAATAACCAAATTGAGGGGTTGATACCTAAATCATCTTAGAGGTGGGTGGTGTATGTTGAATAACCAAATTGAGGGGTTGATACCTCAATCACCTAGGATGGGAGGTGGTAAATCCATTAGCAAAAGTATGGTCTCTTCTACTTACATTTTATGATTTATATAAGCATGATTTTAATTCAAGCCTCATTCATACATGTTATATCGTTACTATGGTATCCATTGTCTATATGTTTATGCATTTTGATTATATTGCCTATCTTTTGTTGCATTGCATCCTACATACTTAGTAAATTCAAACGTACTAACACATACTCTATGACTACATGAAGTTACCATGTACGAACCGGTGCTCTATTTGATCATCTTCCTCCTCCACGTGGTTAATGTCATCTTTTCAAGCTAGTTGGTGAGACCTCATGTCCGAGGGTAATATCTATGTTCTTATGCTATGAAATAAGACTATCTTTCCTTTTTAGTATACTTTGACTACGAGGATGAGCCCGGTTGTTGTCTTGGCCCCCACTAAGTTCTATGTTAGAGGTGTTATTGGACAAGATATGTATTATGCTTGAGCTTTGACTCACTTATGATATTC
>JAPFFP010036977.1:0-15224 GCA_026153255.1 Solanum medicagineum | reverse complement strand
TAATTTGAAAAGCCATATCATGTTTCATTTGCATAGAACTAGTGTTGTAAGATGTGGGGTGTTACATCCTCCCCCCCCCCCCTTAGGAACATTCATCCTCCAATGTTAGCATAATTGGATAGCTTAACCAAGTTTAAATCTTTACTTACACAAACTTTTGACAACACACTAAGTATTCAATGACACGTACCAATAGTGTCCCAATTATTTATGTTGTACTTCTTCTTTAGCTTTAAATAATTAATGGTACTTTAATTTCATTGCATCCTCGGCCTCCCATGTTATTTCTTCTGCTTGCTAGTTCCTCCAAAGAACTTTTACTGAAGCTATTTATTTATTCCTTAGCTTCTTAACTTGACGATCTAGAATAGCAATAGGTATCTCTTCAAATGTGAGATCTCCTGTAACCTGCACATCCTCAATAGGAGTGATATGAAATGGGTCACCTATGCATTTTTGAAGCATTAATACATGAAAAACTGGATGAACTATTGAAAGCTCTTGGGGTAGCTCTAGTTCATATGCAACCTGCCCGAACCTCTTAATAATGTGATATAGCCCTATGTAACGTGGGCTCAGTTTTCCTTTCTTACCAAACCTCATAACTCCTTTCATTGGAGACACCTTTAAAAATACCCAATCCCCTACTGAATATTACAGTCCTCTTCTTCTAGCATCCACAAGATTTGTAACGGCTTTGGGCTGTTTCTAGCCGCTGCTGTATTACCTTAACCTTTTTCATGGCTTGTTGCACCATCCAATTGGCGATCTATATTTCCTCCCATACAAAGCTTCATAAGGTGCTATCTTGATACTCTCGTGGTAGCTATTATTATAGGCAAATTCAATAAGTGGCAAATGGTCCACCCAACTACCTTTAAAGTCCAATGCACAGGCTCGCAGCATATCTTCAAGTGTATGAATGATGCGTTCTGCTTGACCGTCTGGTTCATGGTGGAAAGTTGTACTCAGATTCACTTGTGACCATAATCTCTTCTAGAAGGATTTCCAAAACTTTGCAGTGAATTGAGCTCCTCGGTCAGATATAATGAAGATTGGGACTCCATGAAGCCTGACAATCTCTTTGAGGTATAGCTTGGCATACTCTTCAGCTGTATAATCACTCCTAACTTGCAAGAAGTGTGCTGACTTTGTGAGTCTGTCAACTATTATCCATATGGAGTCAAACTTCTGAAATGACCGAGGCAACTCGGTAACAAAATCCTTATTGATCATATCCCACTTCCATGTTGGAAGCTCTATACACTACATATAACCTCCTGGCTTTTGGTGTTCCACTTTCACTCGTTGGCAATTTGGACTTTGAGCCACAAATTCTACAAGGTCCTTCTTCATGCCTCCCTACCAAAATATTCCCTTCAAGTCATGGTACATCTTAGTTGATCCTGGATGGATGGAATATCGAGAATGATGGGCTTCTTCCATTATCCTCTTTCTTAATCCATTAATATCAGATACACATAATCTATTTTGGCAGTAAAGTACTCCATTTTGTGTAAGGTCAAAGGCCTTTATCGTACCTTGACTCACCTCTTCCTTAAGGTGTCGTACAAAAGGATCCTTGAACTTTCTTTCTTTCACCTCCATTACCAATGAAGACTCCACAGCATTATGCACAACAACTCCTTCCTTTGAGGTTTTAAGAAGGCAAACTCCCAAACTGTCTAGCTGACGTAGATACTTAGCCATTCTTTAACTGCTCTTTTAATTCACGCAATTCTGCTAGGGCTATTCTATATGGAGGGATGAAAATAGGTTGAGTGCCTGGAAGTAAGTTAATAACAAAATCTATTTCTCGTTCTGGAGGTAAGCCTGGAAGTTCTTCAAGGAACACATCGACAAATTCATTCACTACTGGAACCGATTGAAGAGTTGGTGATTCTACCTCCATATCCCTCACTCTAACTAAATGACATATATAATCCTTGGATATCATCTTTTCGTCCTTAAAATAAGAGATAAACTTCCCCTTTGGTGCCCCAACATTGCCTTCCCATTCAAGAACTGCCTCATTTGGAAAGTGGAAGTACACTCTCTTAGTTCGGCAATCTACGGTAGTACAGTAAGAAGCTAACCCATCCATACCCATTATAACATCAAATTCCACCATTTCTCGCTCAATAAGGTCAGCCAATGTATCACGGTCACAAACAGTTACTACACAGTCATAATAGACCCTTTTAGCCATAATAAATTCACCGGTTGGTGTGGACACTTCAAATAGTTTGTTCAATAATTTGGGTGTTCTCTTAAGCTTCCCAGCAACTAGTGGGGTAATGTATGATAGTGTAGAACCAGGGTCAATTAATGCATATGCATTATGTGAAAAGATGGACAATATACCTGTGACCACATCAGGTGAAGCTTCCAAATTTTGCTGACTCCCCAGAGCATAGGTTTTTCGATTCTGGACTCCGATAGAGCTAGTGGCCCCTCTAACACCTCTACCACGACCCATAGGTGTTTGTTGATCCCTATCTAGTGGAGGAACTGATGATGATGATGCAACAGCTGACCCAGTAGATTGTGCTATACCACCCGTACGCCTCCTCTGGCAATCTCTTATCATATTCCCTTGCACACCACACCACTAACAAGAGTCTGTCCCAACACGACGTATACCTGAATGACTTCTTTTGCACTGTTTACAAGGCTGTGCAGGGGTCATTTGCCGACCTATTGAATATCCTATTGTCCGTGTACCTTGTCCCTCACCTCATTGACCAAACTGATTACTTCTAGACCCTTGAGGTTGTGGTGGACCACTGGCTGCAAAGTAGGAGGATGATGGCCTAGGCGGTCTATTAGAAAATCGAGGCCTAAGCTCACCTTGGGGTGGTATAAACTGCCCTGTAAACCTGGCCCTCTTGGATTGCGCCCTTTCTAACTTTATGTCCTTCTACTTTGCCTATGATCCTCCAATTTCTGTTCAAAAGCTTGCATTCTCGCTATATCCATGTCTTTGTTCAAGGAAGCAATGGTATAGTCTCTGACCAGATATGTATCCAATCTATCTACATATCGATGAACTCTATCTGCCGTAGTAGTACTTACGTTAGGAAAATACATAGCTAGGGAATTAAATTGAAGGTTATATTCTCTCACGCTCATAGTCCCTTGGTGGAGATTCAAGAACTGATCTGCATGGGCCTCTCGGATCTCTAATGGCAAGTAATGGTCAAGAAATGACTCTTTGAACTCCTTCCAGGTAGTTGGGGGTGCATCTATACCCTTAGATTGCTTCCAATCTTCATACCACAATATATCCACACCCTTCAACCTATATGTCGCTAACTCGACAGCTTCTGTACCACTCATATGCATAACATCTAAAGTGCACTGAATCTGATCAATAAAATGATGGGGATCTTCATTAGGATCTGACCCAGTGAAGGATGGAGGGTCCAAATTAAGAAAATCACGTATCCTTATGCCAGCTGCCCTATTCGCACCACCTGCACCTATAACCGGACCTTCTTATCTTTGAACTTGGCCAGCAACTATACGGGTCAATAGTTGGACTGCATTTCTCAGATCCTGCACGGTAGCATCAATAGGTGGTTCTGGGGGACTTTCACTACTTCTGGGTTCATCAGGAGCTGGAGGAGTTAGAGATGTCTGTGACAGAGACTCCTCTTGAACCTCATTTTGTTGTCTCACCTGACTGGGTATACCAACCACCACTTCTACTCCCTTCCCTTTACCTTTGTTTTGCCTGGTTTCTGGCATACTTGTTGTACAAAACAATTTAGGAGTTAGATATAATGCACCTATTACACTTGGCTCTATGGCACGATCTAAGGAATGAAAAGAAAGTAACAACTCCTAAATGCCATATAGCCTTCTACTTATAAATGTGGTGTACAACACATGGATAAACAATATTCTACATAGACACAACTTTGTAGACTCCCTAAGACGACCTGCTCTGATACCACTTCTGTCACACCCAAAGTCCCATTAGGGCGGACTGGCACCCGTTTCCAATGAGGCCCGGGAGAACCAACCTGTATCTATGCGCTTTATATATATATTATAAGGATTTCTACATTCAACATGCCTTTAGGAAAGTAAATAGTAATAACAAGACAAAAGAAAATGCATATGGCTAGGCCGTTGGGGCCACGGTGTCTAGATTATGAGACATGACCACACTTTAATTTAAATTTTCTACAACGTCTCTAGATAAGGAAAAAGTATCTGATAAAGGTCGGAACAGGCCTCGTCTTGACAAACTATACAGTACAAAAATATAAACTCTAAACACACAAAGCTCTGAAGCATCCTGGAGCTTGGTAACAGCAGTTGGATATCCTGTACCCCTATTGAAGAGATCTACTAGCACCTATACCTGTATCATGAGATGCAGGTCCCCCGTAAGGGACATCAGTACGAGATAATGTACTGAATATGTAAGGCAAGAAATATTGTATATAAAGCAACAACTGAAATGGAACTATACACTAGTGTAGGATAAGAGACCACCTTAGTTAGACTGTGGGATCATGTACTTTATGTTCTTTTTATTACTTTACCTTTACTGTATAATCTGTGCACAACATGTAATCCAAATCACCAGCTGATCAGTGGTAAATCTATATCGGGATCGGCCTTGGCTAGACTTTTCCTTTAACTCCTTGGGCTACCCCCTGTGATAGGATCGACCCTGGCTAGGTGATTCTTCCACCCTTCGGGTTACCGCGCATCAATAAGCAATATACTTTACTTTATCTTTTAAGTACCTTTGAAATGAATTTAGGAGTTGTTTTTGAGCCCTTTTAAAAAGTCTCTTTGGCTGACTTTCTTTTGAACTTTTCACCACATATTAACACATATTAATAACCTTGTGATGCAGCAGCTTATCTCTTACACTTGGGCCTAAATGGGTCTCAAAGTGGATGGGCCTTGGCTGCCCCATTTTCCAAATTCCTCTTCACTTAGTTTGGGCGCAATTAGCCAAGTGGGTTGTGGTGTGGTTAGGCCCTTTTATTATTTATCTTAGGCTGTAAATAAAGTTCATTTATGATACTAAAACACGGGCTAAAGTTACATCCTTAACACGGACTTTATTCATAAACGGACTTGGACAAATTCGATATCGGGCCTCATCTCCGTTTAGCTAGCAAATTTAAGCTAAGCAAGTAGGTGAATCACCTGCTAGCTTACTAAGTCCTACAAGTACCTCACTTCTCTCACTTCATTTGAAGTCATGATCTCATCCATTTGACTTAAAACTTTTTTGCACTCGACCCTCTTCAGCGTTAGACATACATAACGCCCTCTAATTCGAGATTTAAGCACTTTTAAAAATTGGCGCAAATTTGAAAAGCCATATCATGTTTCAGTTGCATGGAACTAGTGTTGTAAGATGTGGCGTGTTACAATGTGGGTCTCATTTCTATGATTATTTTTAGCTAAATTCCATTGAGCGATTTTGAATTAGTCCCAAAGCCTCGAAAACTGAGCGAAAGATCACTCCAGAATAAATCAACATTCTAGAACTAACCGTGTTGTCAAATCTAAGCACATTTCCAAATATGTTGAATAAAGTGAACCCTAGGCCAAATTTCAATAGCTAAAATGCAATATTCTCTAAACTCGCATAGAAGGCCATAGTACTCAAGACTATTGTGTTTCAAACCTAATTCCAGAGCTAGCAAAATTGTCAGAATTTCATTCTGAGGTTATCTCCATAGAGTTGTGACCAAAGTCAACCTTTACAAATTCTAAGAGCTCCAAAATATGAAAACTGGCATAAATTTCAAATAAATGTCCAAGCAACCAAACTATCAGAGTCAAAAAGTCATAAATGACCTAGAGTTGCTATATGAAATCTCGAAACACTAAAAAGAACGAGGAGCAAAGAAAATAACTTGGAGGATCATCACAACATCCACTACTAAAATGGACTTTCATCCGTATAAGTCAAGGACAATGGTAGTCTCAAGCATGAAAGGATAAGGATGTAGGGCCCACATTTCCATAAGACCCACTTGCACCCCACAAAGCAAACGACGTCTTGGTAGAACTCTAGCTCGGGGGAAAATTCCAAACTTGCTTCAAAAATTTCAAAAGCTATTCCAAATCCTTCTTTATCACTATACTTCACTCAACTATACCAGAAATATCTAAAACTACTAGATCTACCTAAGAAAACCAAAACCACTGTATTGAGAAATGCAAAACCCCAAAAGGAACCCAAACAACTTTTCCACCCGAATTATCTACCTTAACTCTAAAATCCATCATCTCTATATATAAGAAGTATCCTGTTGATCTTTATCTATTCTAAACAATTTTCGCATAGTCTAAATCTCATCTATAAAACTTCAAAACACCAGCTTCGGAAGAAACACGCATAATATCTGAACGTCATAGAATAACAATGATCGAAATAAGAAACCTAGCTAGAGAAAAAAAATAAAATCATGCTTACTCCCAAAATCACTTACTCGGATAAAACAACACATCTTGAATCACCACTCTACTTTGGAAAATATTCACCTTGCTAATGACTAGGCCTCATTAAGCTCGAATTCTAGTGTCCTTTGAATACCAAAAGACTCCTTTGAAATTGATACAATAGGCCCACAAGCCCCAATCCCTCTGGAGACCAATCCCAACTGCTTTTGTCCAAGATCTCCTAAGCTGGTAAGTGACAGGTATGCATAACCAACCACAACTATGAAGTCTAAACCAACCAGGGAACACCATTATTCTCACTCCCACTTGCTATTCGACCTTGAAAGCTACCAGCATCAACACGGAGAACCAACCATATTACCAACAAAGATACTAGAGGAATCATACTCCTAGCTAGCCATAACAAGTTCGCTAATTGTTTGGAAGAAAAGACTTGAGAACCTGAATAGACGATGCACATGATATTGCTGCCAAAGAAAAGACCACAACAAGGAAGGAAGCAATTTATCGGGCCTGTCAAGATTACAAAAACTCAAAATCTCATGGAGTAATATAAAGCTAAGGCAAGGTTTGAGCCTATTAGATCCAACTACTCAACCAAAAAGGCCCTCAACTGCAACTACACTGCATGGGTCACATCTATCACACATAATACTCTCAGCAGCAACCTCACACCAGTTAATAACAAAAACAAAAGAAACCTTCTATACTAAATACAATCAAAAAGTTGAAATGAAAGACCAATCAAGGTAGGGGAGTTAAGCACTACTATGAGAAATATTCTACTGCTACAAGAATCATAAAGCCAATGCCAAACGCTCCATTACTAAAAAGACAAATGAACTTACAACACCAAGATATACATAAGTCTAGGTAAACTAAAACAATAGTCAGACAATGAATAAAATAAGTCATGTAAGCATGGATGGGAAAGAACACAACAACACCATATAATACAAGAAAATAAGGATCTAGAAAGTTTTCTACATAATCATATTTGATACTTGGAGCCTGCCCTTTGTCTAGCCTGTAAAAGAATAGGGGGAATCATAACCAACCTCACCCTAATTACCATACCTACCTCTAGCAACACTCTAAATACCATATCTGGACAGATGCAACATGAACCCCCGACACTGGTCTAATTGAGTAGACTACTTGATTACCCTATGTTAGGGATACTATCTAGCCTTATGGCCCATCTCCTTGCGCTGATGGCAAAGGCGCAATTGAAACGCCCCAAAAAGTGCCTGAAAATGTGCCTAAAAAATGCTCATAATCATAATTTCTATATATTTCAAAATTCGTGCGTGATATCAAAAATTCGACTTCATATTCTTGATCAGACGGCAAAATTGAGTGAGAAATGAGTATAACCACGATTTTAGAGAAATCATAGCAAAATTTTATTTTTCCAAAATTTCAATTTCCAAAAGTAGTGTGCGTTGGCTCCGCGACGGTGCCATCGTGGAGCAGTGTATTTTGTTGCCAGTTTTTCTTATTTCGGACTAAGGCCTTGAGGTCTTAGGCCTAAGCCTCCCTATGCACAAAAATACCTATACTTAGTTATTTTTCAACCTCATATCATTCAAGACATTTCCCGAAACCCTCTCTACCACTTAGAAAAATAACCACCTAAAATACAAGTGACTCAACCTCATTCTAGATCTCAAGAACTTCTTTCAAGCTTCAAGTCCTCATTCAAGTCTTCATCAAGGAAATCCCCAAAGTTGAGGTATGTGGGATTCAACCATTGGATCCTTTCACCCATGGCGCCCAACCCTCCATTTTAAGTAAATTGCATGTTTTTAAGTTGATTTTCTATGGGTATTCTCATTATGAATTTGATTATAAACTATGTTGGAGTTTTTTATAGAATGTTGAATATTTAAACATGTTTTGAGCTATGAATCTATGATCTATTATAAGATTTGATGAGGGGTTTCAACGTATCTTCCATGAGGGTATTACCAAGTGTTGGTAGGTTGATTTAGAATAAGATTTTTCATGTGATTTCACTCTTGAACTGCATTATTTTTAACTAGCATTACACACCCACCAAGTATTTGATAAAATGTCTGGTTAAGGGTTTTTCAATTATTGAAGGTCTATTGCATGGCTTATGAGTTAAGGGACTTTATGATGATGAAAAGGATATATATATATATATGTGTGTGTGTGTGTGTGTGTGTGTGTTGATTTCATGAATAGTACCTATAGTGTTGCAAGTTGACCACACCTTGTTGAGGGGGTGCTATGCCTTAATCACCTTGTCGAGGGGTGCTAAGCCCGTCTACCATATTGAGGGGTTTATACCTTGACCACCTTATGGGGGGTGCTAGGACCGTACTACTATATTGAGGGGTATATACCTTGACCACGTTGTGGGAGGGTGCTTGGCCTGTACTACCATGTTGAGGGGTATATATCTTGATCACCTTGTCGAGGGGTACTAGGCCCATACTACCAATTGAGGGGTTGATACCTCAATCACCTTCCAAGGGGGTGATATGCCCTGTATTCCAAGTATTGGTTGCTTGGTCTATGACTATGGTCTCTTCCTACACATTTATTATGTTCTATCTAAGCATATTTTACTTCAAGCATTGATCATACATGTCATATTGCTAATATACTATCTCTTGCATAAGTATATACCTTTTGACTATGTTGTCAATCTCTTGTTCCATTGCATCCTACATACTTAGTACATTCAAACATACTAACACATACTCTATGGCTATATGATGTTACCGTATAGGAACCGGAGCTCCACTTGATCATCTTCCTCCTGTCCTACATACTTAGTACATTCAAATGTACTAACGCATACTCTATGCCTACATGATGTTACCACGTAGGAAACGGAGCTCCACTTGATCATCTTCCTCCTTCATGTGGTAGTACTATCTCTTGAAGCAAATTTGGCGAGTCCTTAGCTCCGAGGACAATATCTATTGATCTTATGTTACGTAAAGAGGCTTTTCTTTTTTTAGATGCTTATAACTATGAGGGTGAGACCAGAAAGTGTCGTGGCCCCCGCTCAATTCCACGTTTAGAGGTGTTATTAGACAAGTGCATTAATCATGCTTGAGGTTTGACTTTTTTTATGATTTATGCTATTAACGACTTCCCTTTGTCCCCTCTATCCCTATTCATACTCTCCTGTTGTTGTTTAATTGCTTCCACGACCAAGGATGCGTAAATGATATACTAAGAGGCTTGTATGGGGTCCGTTCGATCTCCTATTCACTGTGTCACATTTAGGACCTAGGCTTGGGTCGTGAAAAACTTGGTATCAGAGCATTAGGTTATTAATGGTCCTTGGCATCCAACACACCATGTCGATTAGAGTCTTATTCATGGTTGTGAAGTGTACCACAATAATGAGTAAAGACGCTATGAGGCATTTTAGGAAATATTTCCCTTCTTCTTGATCTATATCATGTTATAGAAGTTAAGGTAAGGCTTTCCCCTCATGAATGCTCTTTGTTACTTTAGATTATGCCTATCCAAAGAGGAATAAGAGCTCGTACACTCGAAGAACAACCAGCTCATGAAGAGTTCCGAGATGCTACTACCAAGTTAGCTCTGGCTATGACTAATCAAATCAACCAAGGGGCCCAAGCCCCTCATGCTCCTACTCCAGCATCTAGAGTGAGGATTTTATAAGGATGAAGCCACTAGAGTTCCATGGGTCTAAAGTGGATGAGGACCCTCAAGAATTTGTTGATGAGGTGTACATGGTGTTGTCTAGTATGGGTGTTAGATCGGAGGAGAAGGCAGAGTTGGCAGCTTACCAAATCAAGTGGGTGGCTCAAATATGGGTTACCCAATGGAAGGTTGAGAAGGGGAACGACAAGGTGATCCTCTGGGAGGAGTTTATGGTGGGTTTTTCTCTACCGGTTCTCCCCTCTTGAGCTAAGGGAGTCCAAAATGATGGAATTCATGAACTTAAAGCAAGGGTCGATGAGTGCGAGGGAGTAAGCCCTTAATTTCAATCAACTCTCTAAATATGCTCCACAATTGGTGACCGAGCCAAGGTCTAGAAAGAACAAATTTATGATGTGTATATCCGATTTGGTGAATGAGGAGTGTCATGCTGCCATGTTGATTAGTGATATGGTTTGTCCTGCCTCATGACTTATGTCGAACAATTGGAGGTGGAAAAATTGAGAAAGATAAGTGGTAATGAGGCTAAGAGGGCTCATTTTGAAGATAGATTCCAAGGTTTCAAGGGTGGTTGGTTTCATCAAGGCCAAGAGTCTTCAAATTCTCCTAATAGAAGGTGTGCTAATGATAACCCAAGGGTCCAAGGTCGTGGTGATATGGTGCCTAATGTTATGTGTCCAAGTGTCACGACCCAGACCTTGGGCCTTGATGTGACAC
Source organism: Solanum medicagineum (assembly GCA_026153255.1). Taxonomy (NCBI): domain Eukaryota; kingdom Viridiplantae; phylum Streptophyta; class Magnoliopsida; order Solanales; family Solanaceae; genus Solanum; species Solanum medicagineum. Next base: position 4,391 of record JAPFFP010036977.1, on the reverse strand, counting down.
AGTGAATGGCGAACCCGAAGGGACCCCCAAACAAGCCTCTTAGCATATCATTACACATCCTTGGTCACGTAAGTAAGTAAACAACAACGGAACACAAATAAGGATAAAGGGTCTAAGGGAGTCTTTCATGGCTTAAAAGCATACAGAAAGTTGAGAGAGTCAAACTCAAAGCATCATTACATAACTTTTCCAACAACACCTCTAGACATAAAGTTTAGTGGGGACCAAGACAACTTTCTGGGCTCACCCTCAAAGTCAAAAGAATACACCAAAGGAAAGAAAGTCTTTTCATAGCATAAGATCAAAGACATCATCCCCGAATTTGAGGACTCACCAAACTTTTCTTTGAAGATATTACTAGCCACGTGGAGGAAGAAGATGATCAAGTGGAGATCCAATTCCTACATGGTAACACCATGTAGACATAGAGTGCGCGTTAGTACATTTTAATGTACTAAGTATGTAGGATACAATGCAACAAGAGGTAGGCAACATAATCGAAATGCATAATTAGGCAATAGATGGGCATATAGCAATATCACATGCATGAATGATGCTTGAAGTAAACATGCTTATATAGAACATATTACTTGTGTAGTAAGAGACCAACATTATAGAATTCAAGGTCTACCAACCCCTTGGAAAGGCAATTGAGGTATCCACTCCTCAATTGGTTGATGGTTGTCACACCCCCACCTATGGTGATTGAGGTATCAACCCCTGACTAGTTGATGGTTGTCACACCCTACCATCCATGGTGATTAAAGTATCAACTCCTCAATTGGTTGATGGTTGTCACACCCTACCATCTATGGTGATTGAAGTATCGACCCCTCATTTGGTTGATGGTTGTCACACCCTACCATCCATGGTGATTGAAGTATCAACCACTCAATTGATTGATGGTTGTCACACCCTACAATCCATGGTTATTGAGGTATAGCACCACCTCAACAAGGTAGTGGTGAACTTGCAACACTATCGTTACTTTTCATGAAATCAACACATAAATACATTCTTTCATCATCATATAATCACTTTACTCATAGGTCATGCAATAATCATTAATAACTCAAGAACCCTAAATCGGACATCTTATCAAACACTTGGCGGGTGTGATATACAACTTCAAAATCAAGCAGTTCAACAGTGAAATCATGTGAGAAAACTTAATGTAAATCAACCCACCAACACTAGGTAACACACTAATGTAAGATACATTAAAAACCCTCATCAAATCTCATCATAGAACATAGATTCATAGCTCAAAACATGCTTAAAAAGTCCACATTTCATGAACCCTAACAAAGTTTAAAATCAAATTCATAGTAAGAATTACCCATAGATAAATCAACTTAAAAACATGAAATTTACATAAAAAGGAAGGTTGGGCACCATGGGTAAAAGGACCCAATGGTTGAAACGCCCATACCTCAACATTAGAGATTTCTTTAATGAAGATTGGAATGAGAACCGAAAGGTTGAGTGAATCCTTAAGATTCGGAATGAGTTTGGGACACTTGAATTTGAGTGAAATATTTTTCTAAGTGTTAGATAGGGTTTTGGGGGAAATGTCTTGTATGATATGGTGTTGAAATATGACTAATTATAGGTATTTTTACGCATAGGAAGGCCCCAAGACCCCAAAGCCTTGGAGCGATATTAGAAAACTAGCAACAAAATGAACTACTCAGCGATGGCCCCGACTCGCGGAGGGAATGCAGACCCCTAATGTTTTGCGCAAACTTGGGAAAATCAAATTGTGCTGCGGTTGCTCTAAAATCGGGGTTATACCCATTTCTCACTCAGTGTTTTTCCTTGTTCAAGGATATGAAGTCGGATTTTGAATATCACGCATGGATTTTGAGATATATGAAAATTATGATTATGGGCACTTTCAAGGCACATTTTCGAGCACTTTTTGGGGATGTTTCACCAAGATGTGGTAGAGGCCATGATGGCCATGTTTGAGGAACACTAATGCTTCCTACAGCTGTGCAGAAGTGCGCCACAAGAAGATTATGTTGCCTAATCAAAACATGGGTATAGATGGCCGTCCACAAAGTCAATGTGCAAATGGTGGCCCTAGAGGGAGAGGAGGCTAACAAGAGGGTAGAGGCGGTCAACAAGGTGGTGCCCAAAGGCACAATTGGTTCTATGCCCTTCAAGGGAAGCAAGGGGTAGATGAGGTGCCCGATATCGTCACCGTATGTTAAAAGTCTTTGATTTTGATATTTATGCATTGACAGACCCAGGTTCCACTCTTTCTTTTTTAACTCCTTTTATTACCAAAAATTTTATGTTAAACCCGAATTGTTGTGTGAGCCCTATGAGGTGTCTTAGGGTTAGCGGGTTACTACCAGAGGTTTGTTAGTGGTTCCTCTTCTATTGCTTCTCCCATGATTAAGTTGACCCAAAAGAAGGAAAAATTTGTGTGGACCGATGATTATGAAAGTAGTTCCCAAACTTTGAAGGATAAGCTTATCTCTGCTCCTGTCTTGCCTCTAGCAGAAGGGTTAGAAAGGTTTGTTGTGTATTGTGATGCCCGAAGAATTAGTTTGCGTTGTGTTTTGCTGAAAAATGGTAAGGTGATAGCTTATGCCTCTAGACAACTTAAGGTGCATGAAAAGAATCATCCTACCCATGATGTTGACTTGGCCGCCGTGCTTTTTGCTTTGAAAATTTAGCGTCATTATTTGTATTAGGTGCATGTTGATGTGTTTACCAATCATAAAAGTCTCTAATATATGTTCACTCAAAAAGATATCAACTTGAGGCAAAGAAGGTTATTAGAGATTTCTAAGGATTATGATATCAGTATGCATTATCACGCCGGTAAGGCCAATGTTTTGGATGATGCTTTGAGTATGGTATATATGGGTAGCCTAGATCAAGTTGATGATAGTGGCAAGGAAGTTGCTAGGGAGGTCCATTGGTTAGCTAGATTGGGGTTAGGTTGGATGAAATTGATAACGGTGGGATTGTGGTTGTTGATGGTTCTAAATCCTCATTGGTTGAGGAGGTGAAGGCAAAGCAAGATCTTGACCCCGCCTTGTTAATGTTGAAGGCCATGGTGAGAGATGATAAGGTGGAGGTTTTCTCCCAAGGGGGATATGGTGCCCTTAGGTACCAAGGTAGGTTTTGTGTGCCCAATGTTTATGACTTGAGAAAGAAGGTTCTAGATGAGGCTCATAATTCTTCCAATCTATTCACCTCAATTCTACAACTATGTATAGAGATTTGAGGAAAGAGTTTTGGTGGGGTGATATGAGGTGAGACATTGTTAAGTTTGTATCCGGATGTCCCAATTGCCAACAAGTTAAAGTCGAGCATCAATGGCCATGTGGCCTAGCCTACGATATAGAATTCCTTCTTGGAAGTGGGAGGAAATTAACATGGATTTTTGTGGTTAGATTTCGTAAGACTAGAAGGCATTTTGATTCTTTTTGGACTGTGGTTGACAGAATGTCAAAGTCGGCTCACTTCCTACCGGTCGAAACTACTTATGGTGTTGAAGATTATGTCAACTTGTACATTCGTGAGTTGGTTAGATTGCCTGGGGTGCCTTTATCTATCATTTTGGATCGTGGTGCTCAAGTCACTTCAAACTTTTGCTGGTCCTTCCAAAGAGATCTTGGAACCAAGGTTAAGCTTAGTACGACCTTTCTCCCTCAAACGGATGGCCAAGCCGACAGAACTATCCAAACACTTGAGGATATGCTTTGAGCTTATGTTTTGGAGTTTAATAGTAGTTGGGATGAACATCTACCACTCATTGATTTTGCTTACAATAATAGCTATTATTCAAGCATTGGTATGGCTCATTTTGAGGCTCTCTATGGTAGACATTGTAGGTCCTCGATTGCATGGTTTGAAGTGGGGGAAATGGTTTTGTAAGGTCCGTTTTGTTATGGAGGCCATGGAGAAGGTGTGGTTGATAAGAGAGAGATTGAAAACAGCCCAAAGTAGACAAAAGTCCTATGCCGATGTGAGGAGAAGGGATCTTGAATTTAAGTTTGGTGATTGGGTCTATTTGAAGGTCTCACCAATGAAGGGCGTGGTTCGTTGTGGTAAAAAGGGTAAATTGATTCTAAGATTTGTGGATCCTTATAGAGTGTAGAGGAGGATTGGTAAGGTGGCCTATGAGTTGGAGTTTCCCAATGACATGAATATGGTTCATCCGGTCTTCCATGTGTTTATGTTGAGGAAGTGTATGGGTGACCCCAGTGCTATTATGCCTTTAGATATTGTGGGTGTTGTTGAAGGCAATTTGACTTATGAAGAGGTTTCGATAGAAATTTTGGATAGACAAGTGAAGAGGTTGAGGAGCAAGGATGTAGCTTCCGTCAAGGTTCTTTGGAGAAACCAACAAGTTGAGGGTGCTACATGGG
>JAPFFP010036966.1:0-15227 GCA_026153255.1 Solanum medicagineum | reverse complement strand
TGTGTATGTATTGTGTCTCTATGTATATGTATTTATATGTTTTCTCTTATATATATATATATATATATATATATATATATATATATATATATATATATATATATCATGAACTTGATTTACTGAAAAAAGTATTTTTATATAAGTTATTTCATAAATCCTAGATACTTTTGATAAAAAAAATTGCATGAAAGAACCTAGGAATTGAGTCTAAGCCCTTGACAATATGATTGTGATTGTAATTGAGCATGATGATGATGATGTTGATGGAACTTGATGTTCCTAAGAGTTTTCACAATGGAACTCAAATGATTGGTCTGAATTGATAGTCCTCTTAATGATTGGTCTAAACTCCTCTTGAAAGATGTGACTCGGAACTGATTGGATGGTTGATATGCCGAAAGACTTGATTGTGATAAAACTAATGAATTGATAAGAGTCATTTTGAGACTAATGATTGATTTGATTGAGTTTGATTGTCTTATGAGCATTAAGTCTTAGGAGGAGCATTGAGCACCAAATTGAGTAAGAGCAAGTTCAACTCGTACTCAATAACTATGTCACCAAACGTAGGAGTGGATTGAACCTATTGAAGTCAGAATGCTTCCCTGTTTTTATTGTCCTAGAACAATAGGACTTGATTTTATTAATTGATCTATGATTGGTTGATTCGTTCTTTACCCTGGCGAGGTATTGAACAGTTGTGGCAACATCCAGCAGGATTGTCATATGATCACTGGCTCATAAATGATTGTTGTTGGATCAGAGAAACTCCCAAATAAGTCTTAATAGTACTCAGATTGGATTGGATTGGGTTGTCTATGATTGGTCATCTGTTTAATCTTTATTCTTTCTATAAACTTATAACATTCTAACTGAGTATCTTGAGATGATTGTATTCTACCTTATATCTGTCTTATTCTATCATTTTACCGTACTCGTATATTTCACGTACTGACATTTATTTGGACCAGCATCATATTATCATGCATAGATAGGTGCTAGAGATCATCAACAGGCGCTTCATTGAAAATTTTCTCCACTTTTCAGCTGATTAGTGAGTCATCCCTAATTTTAGAGGATCCATATTATTTATTTAATATACCTTTTAGAGTTAGACACTAGACTTGATTTTCTTTTGATTTGAGGTAGTTATAGACTTGTCATTGGCACCATCGGATAGTTTGATGGAGGCTTCATAAACTAGAGGATGATTGGTTTGATTTGGATGTTGTTTGGGCTAGTTTCTTTCACACTAGCCTTATTGATTTAATTTAACATCTATAATGAGATTGTCCAACGTTTAGTATTTTTAGTCTTTCACTGATATGTTGAATTATGATTGAATGAATGTGATAAGGCTAAGTGGTTCACTTGGGGACTAGCAATAGTTTCTGAGTGTTGGCCACGTCTAAGGTACCCTCCTGGGGTATGACAAAAAATGGTATCAGAGCACAAAGTATAAGAGTCTGAGGGTATCTATGAAGTTGTGTCTGATAGAGTCTTGTCTATAGGTGTGTTGTGTGCTACACCTTTTAAGCAGGAGGCTATAGGACATTAAGAATTCTTACAAATCTTTCATATTCTGTTTTATTCAATAGAGTTAAACTCTGTGAGAGCTCTCTTCTAATTTGTGCATTACCTATTTGCAAAATTGTGATCACGCCTCTGATGTCCTGCCAAAATACAACACTTTTGATGCTTAAAACTTGGAATTTTGTGTGTTCTCAATATGATATTTGTGGGTTTAATGTGTTTTAATGTTTATTTTGCAGGATTAGAGGATTTGGCACAATTTTTGGCAAAGTTCTGCAAAATTGGAGTTTTTGAGGACTTACAGCCTATTCTACAGTCTGTGGTTACTTCCATGATCCTAGAGAGGTTCTATGAGTAACATCTAGTAAAGGACCAAGTTCCAGGTGTTGCATCCACGATCTATCAGATGAGCCGTAAAATCCTTCAAGAGTCGTAGATTGATTTTGTGCCTAAAGGATCAGAAATTGAAGAGTTTCAAAAAAGCTGTCAGACGAAACCCTCTATGGGTCATAAGTCTAAAGACAACCCTTAAGAAGTTCTCGTGGAATTGAAGTCAATTTTTTGATGATGCGGAGTACGAAGCCTAAAGACAGTCTGTAAGAAGGTCTCCTGGAATTAAACATAGTTTTTTGATGATGCGGAGTACGAAGCTCGAGTAAGAACCGTGGATCCTTATACGACCCGTATCCCTATTCGTAGAAGCTGCCAAATCCAGTTTTCCAATTTCATTTTGGATTTGTATTATACATTTTATAAATAGGTTTTCTAGGTCTTTTTAGCTGGGAGACGCACGAGAGAACAGAGAAACACGTTTGAGACTTCATATTTTGTGATTTGTACATTAAAAAACATCAGATTGTGATTTCTTGTGGAGGATTTTTGATTACTTGTTCTTAATTTCATCATTGTAAATGTTCAATTATGCTATTCCATAACATGATTCTTTCATCTACAATGATTATGCATAGCTAAATCTATAACTAGAGTTGTGGGAACCATGAAGAACCAATAAGGTAAAACCGAATAATCCGTAATCCTTGAAAAGTGTGCATGCATGTATTAGTTAATTCTCTTCGTTGTGAATGTTGTTTAATGATGGAAAATTTTAGAACCCGCTAATTCTTACTAGTTGGATCAAGGTAGTAGTGAATATGAAATATATTAATTAACAGGATTTGATGTGATCCCTCTCGTCTAATCAAGTTAACTGGATCAAGAGGAGGTTGTGCTGGAATAAAATGTAAGAGTTAGTAATGTCACACTGTGGGGATGGATCAAATCACGTTGTAAAATTTACCTCTCATCTGGATCAAAGGGTTTGGTAAACTTAACTACTCATTATGCATGCTACGCACCAAAAAAGATTAAGGAATTCATAGGGAACACAATACCCGAGTTATTTCTCTCAGTGATTTCACAACACTTGCTTCTAGTTTAGGTTTATTTACTGTTATTACAAATCCCCCTTTCAGGAGATAAAGTCGGTTAATTCATTCAACTTGCTCATAATTACTCCAAGTCTAGACCATATTCCCTGTGGGATCGACCCTAACTTCGGATAGGCTATACAACTTTTAGACTAGTTTAGTATGAGTAATTTGGGAATTAATCCTTATTTCTTATTTTATGTCGCTTGTTGTTTTTATTTTGTTTTAGCGTAAAGGTTTAGAGTACACATAACACTCATAGTCGAGGAAATTCCTTGACTCCGTTTAACCCGGAGATCTCGAAGACACTTAGAAGAATAGCCTAGAACAATGCAAACAATGCTGCGAATGATGCCATAATTGCAGCACTGAATCAGGATAATAATAACCCACAACTACTTGAGGATGCGAATCCATCACTACGGGATCTTCAAGCACCAGCTAACACATGAAATCAATACAAGCTTGGCGCTACAGTGATGGACGTCACCAGAGCTATTGTGTTACCTCTATTATCGGATGACATAAATTTGTCATTTCGAGTGGGTTACTTCAAATGCTGTAGAATAGAGGGATGTTTGCGGGCTTACCTTCGTAGCATCCATATAACCATCTACACAATGTTTTCTTTATCTGCAAGAGTATGATAGGGAGTCAAATATGTCCATGAATACCGTTGGGCTCCCTGTCTTCCGATTGTCTCTAGCAGGTGAAGCAACACTATGGTTATTCGAGCCCCTATAGACTTCTGTCACCAGCTGGGCGAAAATGCAGAAGACCTTTTTGGAGAGGTTCTTCCCTCAGTCGAAGAAGCTGAAGTTGAAGGATCATATCAACAACTTTGAGTAGTTGCCTGGTGATTCGACCAACACTACATGGTAGAGGTTTACAAGTGCTTAATGAGTGTCCCTGACCATAAGATTGTTGATAACGCTTTGGTGGAAATTTTCTACCGAGAATTAGATGAAAATAGCCAAGTTTTTGCTGACACTATCATGGGAGGCTCATTTCTAGATTGTCCATTTCTGGTTATAGCTGAGAGGTTGGAGAAAGTGGTCAAGGAAAACTGCGCATGGGGGATGAGAGACAAGTTGATAATAAGAGCTCTTTCTCAATTAGTCCTAATTCTGAGTAGGCAAAAAAATAAACAAAGATATGATGTAAGAGCTCGCTCATATTAGCCCTAATGTGGGGTTGTTGATGAAGCAAATTCAAGAGCATGTGAATACAGTCAATCATCAGCCTCCGCAAGCACTCATGAATGAGGAGCCTTACCACAAGGTGGGCACTTGCTTATTCATTGATCAAATGGGAGGGGGGGTTTCTGGATCAATGCCAAAGTATCAATTAGTACTATTGGCGCCAAAGTCAAGGAAACCAAGGTCGAAACTTGAACAGAGATGGCACTTTCATAAAACATAACCGAGGAGGCTACTATGATAAAAATAGGGGCCAAAACAGAGATGCCGATTGGGGATGCAGAGATAGTTATAGAAATGGCCCGTATGTGCCACCACACAATCGTGAATTCTGGTGATGGTAGCTCGTGAATTGAGGAGATGTTTGACCGACTATTGAAGAAGGTTGACACTCAAGATGAGAACTTAATGGGTATGAAATGTGACATCTCCAGAATTAATCAGAAAATCGAGTCTCATTCTACTGTTATCAAGCAACTGGAGCAACAGTTTGGTCAGATGTTGAATTAGTTGAACCAATGTCAGAAAGGTATATTGTCCAACAATAGAGTGCAGAATTCGAAGAATGAGCGGCAGTGTATGACTATGATAACACGCTATGGCAAGTAGACCATTGACCTATCAATGCCAACTGATGATGATGAGGTTCATGAGGACCGGAGATGATAGCTCCAAAGATGGGGTGAGTGATGTAGTAGTGATACCACAAAAGTTGAAACCAATACCTAGACCTTCTACTCCTTTCCCTCAGAGACAGAAGAAAGAAGAAGGTAAGTTTCAACACTTCATCTCCATGTTGAAGCGACTTTCCATCAACATCCTTCTCATTGATGCATTGGAGAAGATGCCCAGATATTCAAAATTCATGAAGCACTTGGTGACAAAAAAAAGGGAATGTGAGCCAAGAGCTCTCTCAAGGGCTTCAGCATTGTAGTGTGACAGAAAAAAGTCCTTGGTGCTAAAGAGAGAAGATCCCGGAGCATTCACCATACTCTGCATCATTGGAAATGTCAAATTTGCAAAGCCATTATGTAATTTAGGTGCCAACATTAATTTAATGCCCCTTGCAATATTCAAGAAGTTAGGCTTGGGAGCCCTTACTCCAGTAAACACGTGGTTGTTGATGGCTGACGAGACGGTGAATAAGCTTGTAAGGATATTGTATGACATTCTCATCAAAGTGAAAAAACTCATATTCTCCCAGGCTTAGTGATCTTAGATTGCAAAGTTGATTTTGAAGTTCCAATCAGCTTTGGAAGGCCTTTCCTAGCCACTAGGCGTGCACTGGTGGACATGAAATTAGGCCAACTTAAGTTTTGATTGAATGATGAAGAAGTCATCTTCAATATTTGCTAGTTGAATAAGGGGCCCGATAATCTGAAAATGGAAGCTTGGGCACATGGTGAAGTCTTGTAACCATGTTATCCAAATCGTGTTGTGACAATAGATTAGGCGCTACTTGGGAGGCAACCCAAAATATTTGATATATTATTTGTGTTTTTGTTTTATTTTTAGCTTTATGGATTTGTAGGTAGTTTAATTTTCTTATTTTTGGTTGTAAATTTGAACTTAAGGACTGGTGGATTATAAGGTAACAATTTATTCTATGAAGGACATGCAGGAAAAAGGCTAAGTTAGCAAACCAATACTGAAAAGTGAGAGAAGTTGATTCTACGACTAGTTCTACGAGCTGTGGTTCACACCACGACTCATACACTAACTCATAAAACACTTACAGTTAACAAAGTTTTGTGCACTCTAGTCCACATGCCAACTTTATGGCCCGTAGATAAAACCACGGGTCGTGAACGGGGCTCGTGGACCACAAGTAAGATTTCTAAAACTTGCTAAGTGTTGGGGGCTTCTACGATCCAACTAACTTACAGGCCGTATGTGTATGTACAACTCGTAGATGGATCCGTGAAGCCAATATCCCTAAACTAAGGTTTAGGTAAACTATGAAACCATAACATACAGGTCATAGAATCTCTTACAACCCGTAGTTCGAGTTTCGTTGGTCTTGCACCCAATTTTAACCCAACCCAGTCAACGATTTAAAAGAGGGGTGAATTCATTTATCCCTCATTGTTGCCTTATTTTCCCAAATACCCTACTCCCTTCTTCCACACCAAGAAATTTGGCCACCGCCACCATACTGTTTGGTCAAAAGTCTAGCCAATCTCTGGCCAACTACCGGTTACTCTCCGGCAACCTAGGGTTCCATTTTTCTCAGCTATCTCTTGCAATTTCTCAGCTTTTTGATCAAATTTCAGTATGTTCTTGATTCTAGTTTGTATGTGTTACCAGGAATTGTTTCAATAGGTTAAATTATTGTTGGGAATGGTACTCTGAGATTTATGTGCTAATATTAGTGTTGCCCATTCGTGAGAAATAATCCATGCCTGGAAGTAATTTATGTAGTAGCCTTTGAAATTGAACCATGTATATGCTGAAAAATGTATTTAATGTAATTGACCATAAATTGTTTCTATCACAGTTACTTGTCACCAAAAGTAAATTGAACTATTTAATTTAAAATTGGTATTTAATTGCATTTGTGTGAATGATAACATGAATATTAGTTGTCCAATGGTTGGAAAAGTTATGTGAATGTAGAATTGATATTTCATGGGGTAGTTTTATAATTTACACATGCGGAGTGTTGGATAACTTGGTAAAAATGTGTTAAATATGTGAAGAAGTTTTGATGCTGGTTATAATTTAAATGCCTTGTTGTTAATTTTATATTGGGTAATGAAACCCATTTGATGGACTCAGAAAAACCCAAACTGTTGTATTTTCTAGCACGAGGATCTTCTACGGCCAGTGGATTAATCCTCGGACTGTAGTTGACCCTCGTAAGTAAGCCCAACAAGTTGGGGATTTATAGGATTTCATTAGACGAAACCATTTACGAGCCATGGTTTAGACTACGCCTCCTAACTTGGTTTCATTGGTTCCATGTCTACAGATGTTGATTCTAGAACTACATCTACGACTTAGTCTACGACTCGTAGTTAGTCCTACGTGCTTTACCTGGTCTCGTAAGTGCATTTCTAGCTACTTGTTCTAATATACCCTGCCAACTTCGAATGCCTTCTATGGCTCGTAGTTTTTACTAAAAATTGTAGATTTGCCTTTGTAGGTTCTTCTGCCATTCATTCTTGTAACTTTTTACATTTCTTTCCTATACCAGCGAGACTAAAAAGTGTGTTAACTATATGGATTTCAGGCACAATGGCTCCTAATCTACAAGAACTAGGATTCGGGCCCTGCAAATCTGATTATGAGATGAGCCTTCTGATACCCCAGCTGCTACTGAGGCTAGTGGTTCCATTCAGGATCTTGACAACCAGGCAGATGGGGCGCCAAGTGATCCATACACGGGCAGTTTCCAGATAGACAGTGCTGCCAGACGCAGGCCATAGTGGTCCGACCTTCCCAATCTGACGAGGGTGGTGATCGAGAGAGCAGCTCCATCCTGATAACTTTCTCTTGAATCTTGAGGGGAGTCAAATTCTGAGTCTACATCAGCACGCCAACACCACTTTCTCCCCCAAATGTATTGGTTAGCTGGTAGTGTGTGTGGGGTGTGTGATAGATCTACAGGGATGACCTCCGGCATAACGAGAAGGGTCGATAGGCTTGTATTATATTTGAGGAGTCCTAGATCATCACTTCTGGGCTACTCTGGGATACCATAGCCCGTTATAGCATGGAGTGGTTGGTAGCTCTGTCAGGGAAGTACTCCTCCCGACGATGGTTCGAGTGTTCTATGCTTCCAACGCTACCACTATTATGGAGTCGACCCCTATGTGGAAGAGATACCTTTCTCAGCCTTGTTTTACATGCATAATGGTGAGAGGAGTTCTGGTTGACTTATCTAAGACCACCATCCAGTGTTTTCTTTTTGGTTCCGATTATCAAGCCCAGGACCATAGCTGAGTATGATTATCGATTGGGGCAGACCAGGGAAAAAGTTTTGATGCGAGACCTGACCCAAAAGGCAGCATTTATGAGATAGGATGCCGACCATATTGTAGAGCAGGGCCAGGACCCTGAGTGGGTTTCTACATCATCAATGGTGATAGTGAAGGCATCCTTCAGCTTCACCGGCAAGTTTTGGTGGGCAGCAGTTCGATCATGGATCCTACTAACACATGCTGATAATAATTTGACACTGGATCGCGCAGTATTGGTCGCCAGTAGCTTGGCTGGCTATGATATTGATTACACCCACTTGACAGCAGATCAGATTCGTTAGGCGTCCCTGAAAAGGTCCATCGTCTTCCCCTTCCTGTGCTTGATATACGTTTAGCGACAAGGGTGGATATTCTTCATCATCTGGTGATGTAGCTCAACCCGACTACTCAAAAGCAAGAAAGGAATGTGATCATCAGCATAATAACCTAACTTTAGAGGTTAGGATCGATCCCATAGGGAATCGTTCTTCAAGGCGAAAATGACTCGTTAGGCCAAGTAATTGTAGGATCTAGGGGGATTGAAATAATCAAAATAAGCATTCAGCTAGACAAGTTCTAAATAACTATTTAAATAATGATTAACGGAAGATTTGGGGATGTGCAAATGTGGGAACGGATTTACCAACTGGGTCTAGATACTTGGCCAAATGAGTTGATATTGAGTGAATAGGCTAGGTTGCTTGTAACCCAAATCAGCTATGATACATGAGTGTTTCATATGAATTGGCTAAGAAATCATATGCGGATTGCCGAGGACATGCTTGGCTTAAGAAGTCTAAAACCCCTAATACCTTGGCCATTGAATCTATAGTTGTAGATTTCAACTGAATCCTTAAGAGGTTTCTAGTCATTATATCTATTCCACACTCTAATAGTTTCGGCTAAGACAACAATCAAAGATCCAAAGTAAAACCCCATGTTTTCAACCTTGAAATTATAGATTAAACGTAGGAACATATATAAATTCACTCAAATCAACTATAGATAAGTCAAGATATCAAAGAACCAATAAATAAATCAAAGAACCATATCAATAACACACCTCTAGCATGGGGATTTTAGCCACACATGCTAGAAATTAAAGAATTGATACCATACATAGCAAAAAAAGTCATGGGTAGCAAGATTTAGGACAAATTAGTTGATTATCACCGGCCAGTCTTCTCCAATTTGATGCTCGAAAGCTTGAAAACCCTAACTCCCCTTGTACTTAAAGAGAAAACTTCTTTTCACTACTACTATAGACCAATTGTTTTGATATGGTATAAGTAGATGATGTACAATGTCCTTTCTAAAATTGCTTATATAATCCATGCAAATGCATGAAAGTTTGTGCTGTGAAATGTTGTTCGATAGTCATGGCCGACCATCGCCGAGCACTTCGGTGATGCATCGAATGTGCATTTGACCGATTTCCTGTACATTTTTATAAGACTTTATCTTCTGTAACATTAGGTGATGACTCTTTGCTCCATTGATCTAATTTAGTGATGCGCAAAAATATCCATCATATCGCCTTCCTATAAGTGTTTAGGGGCTTTGGGTGTTGCAACTTTAGGCGATCACGTGTGAAATTTGACGGATCGCCAATCGTACATTGTGTTATCAAATCTGACTGCCTTCTTGACTTGACCAGGGACCTTGGTTGCTGTGTTGATGGGCAATCTCCCTAAGTGTTAGGCGAATCACCGAGCATGTCAGTGACACCTCTTTTCTTCGCCTTTCTTTAGTTTTGCTCACTTTCCAAGGTATCACCAAGTATTGTCTATTTGTGCACTTTTAATCTTATTTCTTGTCATAACACATACAATTTTGTTAGAAGTTGGAATTAATAGCATACTAAAGGCAAAGTTTCGTTGCAATCTACCCCTAAAATGAGTCTGAAATATGGACTCATCAAAACCCCCAACTTAAGCCTTTGCCTGCTCTCAAGTAAATCAAACATCAATATATCCAAATCAAAGCTTGAAAATAAGGCCACAGGGAGCAACAAATACATCTTTACCTTTTTCATCCCTTCTCGAAGTTCCACGAACCACTTATGTGACTTTGAAGCCTCGAGAGATAACTAAATAGTAATCAAAACATGGCTATGCTCATACATCACCATTTTCCCTCACTCCAAAGAAGATCCTGAATACTAAAGATTATGCCATTGCTTTTTAGAGGATCTCATCAACTCTCACTCTTCCAAATGAGAAATAACATGTAAGCTTCAACCCATACACTTGCCCTTATTCTCAAATCATAGTTCTCTTGATTTTCTTTCGGACTAGGATCCCAAATGACTTTTCTAGGACTATAATGTACGGTAACGGTCAGGTAGGATAGCATATAATCAATAGTGGCTCATCCCTTCTTAAATTATACCTGTTCTTTTCAGGTAGAAAGGTGTTTTTGGTTCCCTTTTCATTCATCTCATTTTTGACATCTCTTTTGCTTTTGATTCATCATCGTAAGTATTTCCCTTCTTCATTCTTTTTCACAACAAGATTTTTCTCTCTTTTTGTTTTGTAGGGTCCTCAATTTCCAAACTTTTATTTCTCACTTTTTCTTTTCACTCCTTTCTAGGACTCCTCGATGTCTTCCTTTCATTCTTGCCCCTCTTTTTCCTACTCTTTCATGGAAGACACTTCCTTCTTCCTAATAACACCCCTAACTTAGCCTTTGGCCACTACTCTAAATTTCAACCTCAAGGAGGGATACGTAAGAAACAAAAAGGAATCGTCTTTCACAAACATGAGTCAAGGTTACAAGGTTTCCAAAGAAGGGATCAAGGCTCAAAAAAGCTTCATTAAAGATTCATTTTATTGCCAAGGGATGTCACTATGGTCAAATTGGATTAATGGAACCAATGAAGGCCTAAGGTCCTCTCCTAATCCAAAATCAACCATGTTACTCCTCAAAACAAACTGGACAAGTGGACAAGTTCAAGATGTTTCAATACAAGTATTTCAACAAGATAACTAACTCCACATTGGTAATAGCTTTGCATTCAAATAATGGCAACACACTTACAATGTTTCGATCATCGCATATCTAAGCTCAATTGCTTACATAGTCAACTCAAGATTTCTCAAATCCATTTAGGGATTGATTTACCAAGATAGGAATAATTAGTGAGTACATGCTCCTCGTCCATGGCACCATCCAAGTCAAAGATATGGAACATCAATACTCGGATATCTAAGTAGTAGAGACACGATATTATATTCGTATGCTTGTCATCTATGCACGGGGTTTGCCAAAAATTTGATTCAAGGACATCATTTAAAATCATTCATCCATTTAACAAGAAAAAGCGAAAGAAAAACCAAAAAAATAACAAAAGTAAACATCATGCTAATACAACCCAAATTAAAAATTATTTATAAATAATTACACCTCAACCATAAAAAATACCAACTCCCAACTCTAAGGCAACACAAATCAAAATTGAAAAACTACTCAAATCACCCCCCCCCCCAATAAAAGAAACATTGTCCTCAATCTAAGCCAACAAAAATTTAAAACTAAAATAAGGGTCAATGAGTTAGAGAATCCCCCCGATGTGTGTTGTGATGCACCACGGTTGGTACTGAAGGGAGCTCGACTATTTGGGTTCCCCGGATATGCTGGTATTCCTACAGGGATGTGTTCTTGTGTCCTGGAGAACTTTCTTTCCCTGCTTGTTTTGTTCTTTGCCCTCCTGACCTCAAATTGGTTGGACAAAGACTTCTCTAGCCTTCTCAGTTGCTGCTATAGGTGGGTCCCATGGCCTTGCAGTTGTTTTTGAAAACTTTAACCTTAACCAAAGTTTAATAGGTTTGTTAAGGCTGAGGTTTTGCCTTGAGTTAGCCTTAGAGGTTATGTTTCTTGTTGATCCTTAGAGGATGGATATGTTCTTTTCGTGTTCAAGGGGCTCTAAAGGCATTTTCTTTCGAAATCGCATCACACCCTGCCATATCGGGGACTTCGGTTGCAATTGACCTATGAGACAAGACTAGCAACTTGTAAGGGTAGATAATAGGTAACAATTTCAAAACAAACATAGGAATTCAAGGTTAGTTAACCCGTATATAAGACTCAGTGAATCGCCGAGTTAGATGGGCAGTCTAACTATCCTTCGCTAAATGTAATAGGGATCAAAAGAGAAGGGTGCTGAAAATTTGGATGATGCCTCAGAAGGGTCAGCGATGTCATGACCCTAGCCAAGATCTTAGACGTGACACGACGGAAGCGGAGCCCGAAGAGACACCAAGCAAGCCTCTCAGAACATCATTACACATCCTTAGTCGCGGAAGCAATAAAATAGCAACATTCATATCTTAATAACAAGAGTCAAGAGAGAGTCAATGCTCATAGTATTACTTGTGACATGTCCAACATCACCTCTAATACATAGACAAGAGAAGGGGCCTAGATAAGCAACTGGGCTCACCCTCATAATCAACATTTACATAAAAGAAAGGTACTTCTAGAACACAGTAAGAGATCATAAGCAACGTCCCTGAATTGGAGGACTCACCAACAAGTTTGAGTGGAAGCGTACTAGCTACGTGGATGAAAATGCTCAAGTGGGAATTCAGTTCCTACATGGTGACATCATTTAGGCATAGAGTATGCATTAGTACATTTGAATGTACTAAGTATGTAGGATGTAATGCAACATGAGATAAGTACCATAAGCAAAATGCATATCATAGACAATGAATAGACATATAGCAATCTAGCATGTATGAATGATACTTGAAGTAAAATCATGCTTACGTAGAACATAATAAATGTGTAAGAAGTGACTATTCTTAGTGCAATCCAAGGCCTACCACCTCCTTGGAGAGGCGCATGAGGTACAAACCCCTTCATGATGTTGATGGAGTACAAACCCCCAAAAAGGTTGATCGAGTACAAACCCCCTAACAAGGTTGATATGTTGGTCATCCCCAACATTATTAAGATAATATCATATACATACATTCCTCTCATTATCATATAATCATCATATATAAACCTTCATTTCATGATCATAAATTCATTCAACTCATAAGACATGCATTGGACCTTCAATTCCTCAAGAAACTGTAACCTGACATTTTATAAAACACTTGGCGGGTGTGTAGTACTAGTGTAAAATCATGCAATTCAATAGTGTTATCATGCTAGAAAATCCAATGTAAGACCATCGATAGAGACTTGACAACACCCTCAAGCAATATACATCAAAAGCCTTCATCAAATCTCACAATAAATCTTAGATTCATAATCCAAAACATAGTAAAACAGTCACAATTTCATAAACCCCAACATAGTATGCAGTGAATTTCATAATAAATAAGACCCATGAGTAAATCAACTTTAAATCATGCAATGTTTAAGAAAAGGAAGCTTGGGCACATGGGTGAAAGGAATCCATGAACGAAATTCGCATACCTTAGCTTGGGAGAATAACTGATGAAGATTGGAGATGGAGACTTGAAGCTTGAATGAGAACCTTGAAATATGGATGAATTTGAGACTTGAATTTAGGAGATGAAATATTGCTTAAGTATTTTAATGAGTATTGGGAAATGCTTTGGATGATATGAGGGTGAAATATGGCTAATTATAGGTATTTTCACATTTGGGAACACTTATGCCCAAGACCCAAAAGCCTTGGACCGAGATAAAAATCACTGGCAACAAAATATACAGGTCCGCATCTACTCTGTGATGCGGACCTATCGCGGAGGCAGAATTAATACATGTCTGCGATAACTAGGTGTCGTCGCATCGTAGTGGATCGATTCTGGATAAGGAAAATTTCGAAAAATGAAATTGCTAGTTGTTTGCTCTTAAATCGGGATTAGACCCATTTCCCCCTTAATTTGACCCCCTAATCAAGAATACAAAGTCAGAGTTTCGATATCACGCATGAATTTTGAGATATATGGAAATTATAATTTTGGGCACATTCGAGGCACACTTTTGGGGTCGTTTCAATATCTCCCCCTTGGGAACATTCGTCCTTGAATGTCAAAGAAACGTATATGAGAGATGCAAACATGAAAATTTCAGCCCACATGAGGATGCAACAGTGTACTTAAGTATCATTTCACAAATCTCCACATAAGAGTAAAATCATCATGAACTTGTCTATGTCATGGGTTGAACTTAGACTTGAAATCACATAGGGGACTTAAATTGATACCTTAGGCTTGAGTGGAGTGGAAAAGATAAAGATATCACTTTTGCATATTCGCTTCGGCCTCCCAAGTAGCACTTTCAACTTGTTGGTTCCACCAAAGGACCTTAATAGAAGCAATTTCCTTGTTCCTCAACTTCTTCACTTGCCTATCCAAGATATCTATTGGAACCTCTTTAAATATCAAGTTGTCTTCAACTACCCCCACAATATCAAGAGGCACAATAACATTGGAATCATCCACACACTTCCTCAACATAAACACATGAAAGACCGGATAAACCAATTCCATCTCTCTAGGCAAATCCAACTCATAGGCCACCTTACCAACCCTTCTCATCACCCTATAAGGGCCCACGTATCTAGGGCTCAACTTTCCCTTCTTACAAAACCGACCAAATCCTTCATGGGTGACGCCTTCAAATAAACCCAATCACCAACCTTGAATTCAAGATCCCTTCTCCTCACATCGACATAACACTTTTGGCGACTTTGGGCAGTTTTCAACCTTTCTAATCATCCTAACCTTCTTAAGAGCCTCCATAACAAGGTCTGGTCCCAACATATCCACTTCTCCAACTTCAAACCACCCAACTAGTGATCTACAACGTCTAGGGGTGAGAATGGTCTGGGTGGGCGGTTTTTCTATCAAACCCAGGAACCACCCGCTATATACTGGTTCTGAAAAATTTGGACCGCGGACCACCCATTATTTTCGTTAATCCACCCAAGGACCGTACCATTGGTCCGGTCCGGTTCTTGGGCGGTTCCATGGACCCCATCTATAAAATTAAAAAAATAATCAAAAAGTAAATGATAAAATAAATTAATTTCATTGAAATTTCAAGTCATCAAAGATGAATAAATCACAAATTAAATGAACTAATAAATAATAATCAATGAGACTGGTTGATTTCCTTAATTC
>JAPFFP010036945.1:0-15230 GCA_026153255.1 Solanum medicagineum | reverse complement strand
TGTTGATCATCCTCGTCCTCCACGTGGCTAGTCGGTGCTAATCAAGCACGTTGGTGAGTCATCCATTTCGGGGACCTTGGTCTATGTTCTATTAACTTGTAATGAGACACTTTACTTTACGTTCTATTTGACTATGAGGCTGAGCCTGGTTGCTTTGTCTTGGCCCCCACTCTTATCTATGTATTAGAGGTGTTTGTTGGACATATTATGTGTCTATGATATGTGTTTGACTCTTGTCTCTTGGTTATGATGTTTGCAAGCTATCCCTTATCCCTTTACCCCATTCTTAAATTATATCTTTTATATGATTCTGCGACCAATGATGTGTAATGACAAAGTTAAGAGGCGTGATTGGGGTTCCTTCGGGTTCCCTATTCGTCGTGTCACATCTAAGCCTTAGGCTTGGGTCGTGACAATACATTAGAGATTGAACTTTCATAATAATGTTCGTAATTGAGTTTTGTAGTAACATAGTCATACTTCATAGAACTTGATGCATGATCATTGAGTCGTGAAATGTAAGCTTAAAACCATGCAATTGAAGTAGATTCAAGTTATTTCAATGGTTTAAGATCATTTGAACATAAATTGAAAGTATCCATGCATAGATTTCATAAACTCAATATGCTTAAGAATGTAGTATCATGAAGTTCATGGAAATTCATTTAATTGAAGCTTAAACATTCATATATAAACATAATAACAGTAATTAGAAGATTATTTAAGCAATTGAAATGCATGCATGAAAAGCCATAAAATTCATTATTTGAAATTAGTAGAAGAGATGAAATTAGTTTGTCTTCGTGGGTAAAACGAACCGAAGAATCAAATCAGCATACCTTAAGTGCTTAATTTAATGGTTTGAAGAAGATGGAGCTTGAATTTGAGGTCCTTCAATGGATTTCTAGGCTTGAGCTTGGGAGGAGACTTGAAAGTGAAGCTTGGGTGAGGTCTTGAATTTGGAAAATGGGAGTGTTCTGGAAGACTTGGTGAGATTTGAACAATCAAATGAGGGGTGTAAAAGTCCAAACACCCTGTCAAAATATGTATTTATAGATGGGGTTTTTTTACCAAACTACCTGACTATAAGAAGTAAAAGACCTCCAAGATTGGGCCTAGGGTGCACTAGATGGAAACCTTCATGGCCCATCATACACACCACGGGTCGTGGAGGGTACGACTTGAAAGGGAAAGGGGCTTGGTCAAGGCATAAGGGGGCACGGGCAGTACAAGGGAATGTCAAGCTATTGACGGTTCCCGCTACATGGGCCCCTTCACAAGAAATGGTGGGAAACATGATCGGTGAAGGATCTCGTGGGGTGTTCCATCAACAAGGAAGCCTCCGAACACCTCAAAGGCACCCATCATAGATGCCCACCATGAGGTGTGGTGCACACTATGACCCATGGCAGCTTTCTTGATGGAAAGGGTTCAGTTCTTGGAAAATTTCATTTCTAATGTTTCGATTTAAACTTTTAAAACTCGGGGCCTTACATCATCTTCCTTTGGATCCTTCGTCCTTTAATGAGATAAGAATTACCTTGAATGGAGTGAAATGAATATCAGCAGCCCAGCATCAGTGCGTAAATGCAAATTTAACATCAAAATTAGAAAACCTTCAAACGTTTGCCATAAACATCATTTAAAACCACCTTCATGAGCATTCACACATGTTATGACATGAAATGCAGAAATGAAAGAGTTTAGACCATCTGAGAATAAAGAACCTATTACCTTAGGCTTGAGTAGAATAGAGTAGATAAGTGTATCTTCACATCATATCCGATTAGGTTTCCTATCTGGCCCTTTCAACTTGTTGATTCCTCAAAAGGATATTAATCGATACAACCTTGTTGTTATGTTGCTTCTTTACTTGCTGATCGAAAATTTCAGCTGGGACATCTTTGTAGGTCTAGTTCCCCTTAACTTCAATACTTTCCAAAGACATCATAGAGCTTAGATCACTAATGAACTTCCTCAACATGGACGCATGGAACACCGAGTGGCTGTATTCATTTTTGATGGAAAATCCAACCTAAAAGCCACCTTACCAATCCGTTCCAAAACCTCATAAGGTCCTACATACTGGGGATTCAATTTTCCCTTCTTACCAAACTTCATCACACACTTCATAGGTGAAACCTTCACATACGCCCAATCCCATACATGGAATTAAAGGTTTCTCTTTTTTCCTTCAAAATATGATTTTTGATGACTTTGAGTTATTTTAAACTTCTCCCTTATGAGATTTACCTTTTCAAAACCATTTTACACCAAATCAAGACCGATCAATGCCATCTCACCAATTTCAAACCAACCCATCGAGGATCTACATCTCCTCTCATACAAAGTCTCAAATAGTGCCATCACAATGCTAGCATGATAACATTATTGTAAGAAAACTCAATAAGCGGTGGATAATCTTCCCAGTTACCCTTGAATTCCAACATATAAGCCCTCAACATGTCTTCTAGGCTCTGAACTGTCCTTTCTACCTGTCCATCAGTTTGAGGATGGAAAGTGGTACTTAACTTCACTTTGGTGCCCTATCCCTTCTAAAATGACATCAAAAGAAAAAAAGAAAGTGAATTGGATACCACAATAAAATATGATTAGAAAATAGCACACCATGCAACCTTATCAACTCTCAAATGTACAACTTAGCATAGTCCTCGACACTAAAGGTAGTTTTTACCAGTAGAAAATGAGTTGACTTAGTCATCCTATCCACAATCACCCAAATTGAGTGATATTGCTTCCAAGTATGGGGCATAACTGTCACAAAGTCCATATTTACTTCCAAGTAGGAATCTCTATGTCTTAGGCTTGGCCACTATGCCTTTGATATTCCACTTGTACTTGTTAGCAATTAGGGCATTCCACCACGAATCTAGCTATATCCTTCTTCATGCCATTCCACTAATATATTTTCTTCAAGTCTTGGTACATTTTGGTAGATCTGAGATGTATGGTATATGGAGAGTTATGGGCTTCCCTCAGAATCACCTCCCTTAAACCTCCCATATTTGAAACACCTAATCAGCCTTGGTAGCGAAGCACACCATCTTCCCCTTAGGAGAAACCATCCATCTTTTTTCTGGTAACCAATTTTTTCAAGTTAACCAATGTAAGATCTAGGGTCCATTCTGCCTTGAGATCAACTACCATTGTTGATTTATCCCCATTTTGCACATGGATGCCACCCTCATTAGAGACACTCAACCGAACTCCCAAAAGTACTAAACATCCTTTGCCAACTCCATCTTCGCCTCATCGATAGAAACCACACTACCCGTAGATAATCTACTAATAGCATCAACTACCACACTTGCCTTGCCTGAATTACATTGTATACTTATTTTATAATCCTTAAGGATCTCAAGACATTTCCTTTGCCTCAAATTTAGATCTCTTTAACTAAACACATATTACAAACCCTTGTGTTTGGTAAGTATCAACATGGACCCTATAAATATAATGGTGCGAAATCTTCAAATAAAACACTATAGACGCTAACTCAAAATCATGGGTTGGGTAATTCTATTCATACACATTTGACTGCCTCAAAGCATAGGGTGTGACGTTATCATTTTGCATTAAAACATAAGCCAAACCAACATAGGAAACAACAAAATACACCACAAACCTATCCAAACCTTCCAGTAGTGTCAATGAAACATCCTTCATGCATTTCAGAATGCCCCATAACAATAAGTTCCATATACTTCAAAATTCGTGCGTGATTTCAGAAATTTGACTTCATATTCTTGATTGGGGGCAAAATTGAGTGGGAGATAGGTATATCCCAGATTTTAGAATACCCGTAGTAAAAAAATAATCTTTGCTAATGTTTTATTTCCAATAACTTTATATGCCTGGGGTGCGGACTAGTGTAAATTGTGCTATGTGTCTGGTCTGCATCGTGCCTAGGGAGCAAACCATTGTAAAATTTTCCCGAGATTTCTCATTTCATCCAAGGGCATTTGGGTAATAGCCCCATGTACATTTAAATGTGAAATCTTCCATACTTAGCCATTTTTCACCTCTATAACCCATAAAACTCTCTCCAAGACTATCAAATCTCTCATTCGAATTCAAGGATTTTAATTTCAACTTTGGAACTCAAGAACGCATCTCAAGCTTCAAGTCTTCTTCAAGTTCATTTCAAGAAATTCAAGGTTTATGGTATGTGGGTCTTCATCCATATGTCCTTTCGCACATGGAGTCCAACCTTCTCTTTTTATGAAAATTGTATGATTTCAAGATATATTACTTATAGGTATCTTTTATTATGAAATATGAACATAAATTATGTTGGAGTTTTATCAAGTATTGATTGACTATGCATGAATATCCATTTTAAGCTTACTCCATGAATTGATTTTTGTATGTTGAGACTATGCATGATTTGAGCTATGAAACTATGAACTATTATGAGCTTTTGTGATGGATTTCAAGAGATACAAAATGAGGGTTCCACTACAATACTGGTGGGTTGATTTGCATTGAGTTTACTCTTCCTGCTTTACTTTTGAGTTGAATGATTTTGAACAAGCATCATGAACCCACCATGTGTTTGATAAAATTATATGACAAGAATTCTCAAGTGGTTCATGAACTATTACATGATTTACAAGTCAAGTGATTTCATGATGATTAAGGGCTTTCAAGCATGTATTGAATTCATGAAAAGTATCTACAACTTAACAAGTGTAAAGTTGAGCCCTATTTCAAGATTTTAACCTCTTGTGAGCCATTTATGTCAAGGCAAGGGTTCATGCATGATTATTATTTACTCTCATGTTCAAGTTAGGCTCACTAGCAAAGTTCAAGCATGTTAATGAGTTACTCATGTGAAGCTATCATGTCTCTTACAAGTTATTCTTATTATGATTAAAGTATGATTATTTCAAGTATTACGTGGTATTAGACTTAGCACTGATTAAGGCTTAAGATGGGGGCTCGACATAAGGGAGCCTTATGTAAAGTCTTTAGTCTCTAAATTATGTGCCAACATAGGATTATATATTTTACCCTGGCTATACCGGTGGATCCATCTAGTTCATATTATTATGTTTGGCATGGCTTGGCAAGTAGACCACACTTCACTGGGGCGTGTGGTACCCCGTCACCTTTACCGAGGGCGTGTCTTGCCTTGGATTCCAAGTTGTAGCTGCTTGGTCTATGTCGGTTAAGGTGAAACGACCCCAAAAAGTGCCCGAAAATTTTCCTTTGAAGTGGCCGGGATCGAATTTCTATATATCTGAAAATTGGTACGCAATATCGAAAATCTGACTTTATATTCTTGATCAGGGAATCATTTTGAGTGGAAAGAATGGGTCTAACCCCGATTTAAGAGCAAATGATTAGCAATTTCAATTTTCACAATTGGGCTTATCCAGTGTTTGTCTGCGTGGTACCGTGATGCACCTCCATCCCGGACATGTGTAAATTCATCCTTCATGACAGGTTTGCATCGCAAACCAGACGCAGACCTGTGTAAATTCTGCCCAGTTATTTTTCTTATGGTCCAAGGCTTTTAAGTCTTAGGCCTAAGTGCCCCCAAATATGAATATACCTATCCAAGGCTTCTAAGCATTCCCCAATACTCATTCAAACACTTAGCTAAACTCAAGTCTCAAAACCCTCTCCAGATCTAAGGATTTCATCTCAAGCTTCAAGTCTCCATCTCCAATCTTCATCAAGTTCATCTCCAAAGCTAAGGTATATGGGTTTCTTTCATGCGTTCCTTTCAGCCATTATACCCAAGTTCTCTTTACTCAAAAATTTCATTATTTAAAGTTGATTTATTCATGGATCTTATCTATTATGAAATCACCACACACCATGTTGAGTTTATAAAATTGTGACTGTTTCACTATGTTTGGAGCTATGAATCTAAGGTCTGTGGTGAGGATTGATGAAGGGTCTTGATGTATATTGTTTGAGGGTGTTACCAAGTATCTATTGATGGCTTTACTCTAATTTTTCTAGCATGATTTCACTCTTGAATAGTATGATTTTACACTAGCATTACACACCCTCTAAGTGTTTGATAAATGCCTGGTTATGAATTCTTGATTAATTGAAGTTCTAATGTATGTCTTATGAGTTGAATGACTATATAATGATGAAATGAGGATGAAATGAGGATGGAATGATGATGAAAGAAATGTATGTGTATGATGATGAAAGGGGGGGAGGGTGTGTGTGTAGATATATATATGATATTATCTCTATATAATGTTGGGGATGACCAAGCGTAGCTCAGAGGTTTGTAGGCCCGGGTAACCTATCGAGGGGTTGGCACCTTAGTCACCTAGCTCGGGGGGTAGTAGGCCCCGGTAACCTTGTTAGGGGTTGGTATCCGTCAACCTTGATGGGGGGTTTGTACTCTATCAACCTCGATGGGGGGTTTGTACTCGATCAATCTCATAAGGGGTTAGTACCTTATGCACCTATCTAAAAGGGGTGGTAGTCCTTGGCTTACAACTATAATGGTCACTCCTTACACTCTTATTATGTTCTATATAAGCATGGTTTTACTTCAGGCATCATTTATACGTGTCATATTATTACTATGCTCTCTATTTCTTATGATTATACATTTTGCCTATGATGTCTATCTCTTGTTACATTGTATCCTACATAATTAGTACATTCAAACGTACTAACGCATATTCTATGCCTACATGATGTTACTATGTAGGAACCAGTGTACAAATTGATCATCCTCCTCAACGTGGCTAGTATGACTTCTATCAAGCTTGTTGGTGAGTCCTCCATTTTGGAGACATTACTTATGCTTTATTTCTATGTATCAACACTTTGTCTCTTTGACTTATGTATTGACTATGAGGGTGAGCTCGGTTGCTTTGTCTTGGCCCCTGCTCTTATCTATGTAGTAGAGGTGTTGTTTGACACGTTATGTATCTATTCTATGAGCTTGACTTTATTGACTCTTGATGTTTATGATATAGAATTATATCCTTAGTCCAAATTTCCCCTTGTTTACCTTATCTCTTATTGTCATTCTAACTGCTTCTGCGACCAAGGATGTGTAATTATATGCTATGAGGCTTGTTTGGGGTTCCTTCGAGTTCCCCATTCACCGGTCACGTCTAGGCCCTAGCTTGGGTCATGACATAAGGTCTCCTCCCCATATCTACATTATCAAGTGCAAGTCGAATGTTTCACATGCAAGTTTTATTATAAGCATTGATCATACATGGCATATTGAGATTGTATCCATTGTCTATATCTTATGCATTTTGAATATATTTTCTTGTGTCTTTATTGCATTGCACCCCGCATACTTAGTACATTCAAACATACTAAAGCATGCTTTATGCCTAGATGATATCACCATGTAGGAAGCGGAGCTCCTTTTGATCATTCTCCACGTGGCTAGTCAGGTTCTTTGAAGAAAGATTAGGTGAGTCCTCAATTCTAAGGACAATATGTACTTTTAATCATGTTATGTTGAGAATTGTCCCTTATTTTGGATACTTACTATTACGATGGTGAGCCTGGGAAGTGTCTTACCCCCAATCTATTCTAAAGTAGAGGTGTTTTTGGATACTAAGTTTGTATATGCTTTTGAGCTTGACTCTTCTTATTTTTCTATGTTTATGCAAGACCTCCCTTAGTCCCACTTCCCTTTTTATACTTGACTCTTTTTTTGATGGTTACTTTCATTGTCGCAACCAAGGATGTGTTCAACATATGCTAAGAGGCTTGTGTGCAAGGTCTTCGGACTTCCCATTCGTCGTGTCACATCTAGGCCCTATGCTTGGGTTGTGACAAGCTTAGTATCAGAGCACTAGGTTGTTAATGAACCTCAGAAACCCAACACACCACGTTGATTAAAGTCTTGTTCATGGTTGTAAAGCATGCCAAAACTTTGAATGGGAGGCTATTAAGCGTTTTAGGAAATGTTTCACTTCTTCATGATCGATATCGTGCTTTAGATGTAGAGATAAGGCTTTTTCCCCTAAAAATGCTCTCTGTTCTTCTAGATCATGCCACTACCAAGAGGAAGCATAAGGAGAGCCCATACATTCGAGGAGCACCCGGCCCGTCCCGCTACTCAAGCTCCTCAAGATAGAGGGGTAGCCCAAGATGAGTTCCGGAATACCATTACAACGTTGTCCCATGCTATGATCAACCAAATGAACCAAGGGGCCCAAGCTCCTCATGCTCCTACTCTGTCCTCAAGGGTGAGGTATTTCACAAGGATGAACCCTCCGAAGTTTTATGGGTCCAAGGCGGTGGATGATCCCCAAGAGTTCATCGATGAAGTGTATAAGGTGCTATCTTTCATGGGGTTAAGTTTGGAGGAGGAGGAGGAATTAGCAGCCTACCAACTCAAACATGTGCCCTAAATTTGGTTTACTCAATGGAAATAGGAGAGAAGAAATAATGATGCTATTCCTTGGGAGGAGTTCAGAGCCGCCTTCCTCAACAGGTTCATCCCTATTGAGTTAAGAGAGGCCAAAATGATGGAGTTCATGAATCTTAAGCAAGGTTCCTTGAGTGTGAGGGAGTACTCCCTCAAATTCAACAACCTTTCCATGTCTGCTCCTCATTTGTTAGCCGATCCAAGATCAAGGATAAACAAGTTTGTATCGGGAGTGTCTGACTCGGTGAATGAAGAGTGTCATACCGCCATGCTAGTAAGTGCTATGGAAATGTCTCGGCTCATGACATATGCCGAACAACTTGAGAGGGAGAAACTTAGGAAGAGAAGTAGTGGAGAGTTCAAGAGGGTTTGGGTTTGAGGGTGGTCCCCAAGGTTCTAAGGGTGGCCAGCTTCAACAAGGTCACAAGATCCAAGGCCAAGGGTCCTCCAATGCTCCTAACAAGAGGTTTTCTAATGATAAGGTGTCTAAAATAAGATTCTAAGGTGGCAACGGTGGGATGACCCATCCTAAGTGTAAAAGTATGGGATAAACCATGGTGATCCATCTTTGAAAAATTCTAATGCTTGCTTTGGTTGTGGTGAGATAAGTCACAACGTTATTGATTGTCCTCATGCTCAAAACAAGGGTAAAGACAGTCATACTCAAGGCCAAGGTGCTATTGTGGGTCAAAGGGCAAAGGGAGGCCAACAAGGGGGTGCTCCAAGGCCAAATAAGTTATATGCTCTCCAAGGAAGGGAAGTTGTGGATGAGGTTATTGATGTTGTTATCTGTATGCTAAATGTTTTTGATGATGATGTTTATGCATTGATAGATCCGGGTGAGACTTTCTTTTATTACTCCTATTATTGCCAATACGCTTCATGTGTGTCCTGAATTGTTGTGTGAACCTTATGAAGTGTCTACCCCCATTGCTGAGTCCATTATTGCTAAAAGAGTCTATAGAGATTGTTCGTATTCATATTGCATAAAGTCTTACCTTGTTATTTTATTGAACTTCACCTTGTGGATTTTGATATTATTCTTGGGATGGATTGATTACATGTATATCATGATTCCATTGATTATAGAACCGGCAAGGTTAGGTTCCAATTCCCTAATGAGCCCATCCTTGAGTGGGAAAGTCGTAATATGGTGGTCAAGGGTAGATTCATTTCTTGTCTTAAAGCCCAAAAGTTGATTTCTAAGGGTTTCCTTTAATATCTTGTAAGAGTTAGAGAAGTTGGGTCTAAAGTCCTTCCTATTGAGTCAGTTCCACTGGTCAATGAGTTTCTTGATCTCTTTCCTAATCAACTTCCCAGTGTTCCTCCCGAAAGGGAAATAGACATTGGTATAGACCTCCTTCCTGATGCATAACCCATTTTTGTTCCCTCTTACTGTATGGCCCCGTCGGAGTTGAAGGAGTTGAAGGATTAATTGAGGGACTTGTTGGAGAAGGGTTTCATAAGCCTAGCAAGTCACCTTGGGGTGCACCGGTGTTCTTTGTAAAGAAAAATAATTGCTCCTTTAGAATGTGCATTCATTACAAATAACTTAATAGGGTCACCATAAAGAACAAATACCTTCTACCAAGGATTGATGACCTTTTTTATCCACTACAAGGGGCTAGTCACTTTTGTAAGATTGGTCTTTGGTCCAGATATCTCCAAGTGAAGGTAAAGGAGTGTTATATTCCCAATATGGCTCTTCAGACTAGGTATGGCCGTTTTCAATTTATGGTAATGTTTTTTGGCTTGACTAATACATCGGCTATATTTATGGATCTCATGAATAGGGTCTATATACGCTACCTAGATATGTTTTTGGTGGTCTTTGTTGATGATTTATTGATTTATTCCCACAGTGAGGAAGAACATATGAATCACTTGAGGGTGGTGTTGCAAATCTTGAGGGATGAGAGGTTGTTTACTAAATAAGAAAAGTGTGAATTTTGGTAGAAAGAAATTGCTTTTCTAGGGCATGTGATATCGGGTAATGGCATTAAGTGGACCCTAAGAAAGTGGAGGTCATAAAGAATTGGCCTAGGCCCTTAACTCTAACAAATATTAGGAGTTTTTTGGGTTTGGCGGGTTATTATCGGAGGTTTGTGAATGGTTTCTCTTCTACTGCTTCCCCTATGACAAAGTTGACCCAAAGGAAGGCAAAATATTTTTGGACTGATGAATATGGAAAGATTTTTCAAACTTTGAAAGACAAGCTTATCTCCGCTCCTATCTTGGCTCTACCTAGAGGGTTAGAAAGGTTTATGGTTTATTGTGATGCCTCAAGAATTGGTTTAGGGTGTTTTGTAATGCAAAATAGCAAAGTTATAGCATATGCCTCTAGGTAAATTAAGTTACATGAGCAAAATCATCCCACCCATGATCTTGAATTGCCAACCGTGGTGTTTGCTTTGAAAATTTGGCGTCACTATTTGTATGGGGTTCATGTTGATATCTTTGCTGACCACAAGAGTTTCCAATACGTGTTCACACAAAAAGATCTTAACCTAATACAAAGAAGGTAGTTAGAACTCCTTAAGGATTATAACATAGTATGCACTACCATCCCGACAATCCTAATGTAATGGCCGATGGTCTAAGTAGAGTGTCCATGGGTAGTCTAGATCATATTGAGGTTGGTAACAGGAGGTGGCTAGGGAAGTTCACTGGTTGGCTAGGTTGGGAGTTAGGTTGAACGAAGTTGAAAATGGTGGTGAAGTAGTGGTTGATGGTTCCAATACTTCTTTGATTCAGGAAGTCAATATCACGACCCAAGCCTAGGGTCTAGACGTGACACGGCGAATGGGGAACCCTAAGGAACCCCAAACAAACCTCTTTACTTGTCATTAAACATCATTGGCTGCGGAAGCATATAAATATTAAAGAGCAAGAATAGGGGCAAAGGGGCTAAGGGAAAAGCTTGCATAACATCATAATCAAGAGATAAGAGTCAAGTATATATCGTAGACATATAACATGTCCAACAAACACCTCTAATACATAGATAAGAGCGAGGACCAATACAAAGTAATCGGGCTCACCTCATAGTCAAATAGAAAATAAAGAGGAATGTCTCAATACATAATAGGAGAAACATAGACTAAGGTCCTCAAAATAGAAGACTCACCAACTAGCTTTAGTAGTGTCGAACTAGCCACGGGGAGGAGGAGGATGATCAACTTGGGCACCGGTTCCTACATGGTGCCATCTTGTAGGCATAGATTATGCATTAGTATGTTTGAATGTACTATATATGTAGGTGCAATGCAACAAGAATTTGGCATCATAGTCAAAATGCATAACCATAGGCAATAGGTATAATATAACAATATGGCATGTATGATCAATGCTCGGGTAACTCATGCTTAAGTAACTCATGCTCTTATAGAACATCATATGTGTAGAAGAGACCAAGCTAGATTTCCAAAGTACAACCCTTTGGTAGGTTAGTGATGATGCCGCCCCATTTCTTAGGTTGATGAGTACAAACCCGCATCTAAGTTTGTTATAATGCCGCCCCATCACCTAGGTGGAGAAGTACGAACCCTTCCCTAGGTTGATGAGTACAAGCCCCCATATAGGTTATTGATGATGCCGCCCCATCACTAGGTGCAGAAGTACAAATCCTTCCCTAGTTGATGAGTACAAATCCATATCTAGGTTATCCGGGTTCTTAGTCCCCCCGAATTGGGCAAGGTCTAATGCAACACTTTATATAGAATTTATTATATACGTAAGCTTATTTCATCATCATATAGACATTCATATCATATCTCATGCTTTGGACCTTCAATTGCTCAAGAAACCACATCCGGACATTTTATCAAACACTTAGAGGGTGTGCAATGCTAGTATAAAACCATGAAATATAGGGATGAAATCATGCGAGAAAATCCATTGGCAAAACCATCAATCAACACCTTGCAACACCTAAAGCCATATACATCAAAATGCCTCCTTAAATCTTACAATAGATAAAAGATTTATAACTCAAAATATGGCAAAACAGTCACAAATTTACATAGCCTTAACATAGTGTGCAGTGAATTTTATAATAATTAAGACCTATTTGTACTTCAACTTTAAATAATTCAATTTTAGAAAAGGGAGGCTTGACTATCATGGGTGAAAGGAACCCATGAAAGAAACCCACATAACTTAGCTTACAGATGAACTTGGTGAAGATTGGAAATGGAGACTTGAAGCTTGAAGAAGAACCTTGACGGAAAACCTTAGCTTAGGATGAGCGTTTGGGACTTTGAGTTTGGGGAGTGAAAATATGACTTAGCGTTTGAGTGAGTATTGGGGAATGTTTAGGATGATATGAGGGTGAATTTTGGCTAAGTACAGGTAAAAACACATTTGGGAACACTTGGGCCAAAGACTTAGAAGTCTTGGACTGAGTAAAAATAAAGCAGTCCACTTTTTGTATCCGCGACGCGGATTTGCCACTGGAAATTGCATTCTTGGAATTTCATAATTGTTAATCTTTCGCTAATAAATTGGAGTTAGACCTCTTCCACCTAAATTTGACCCACTGAACAAGAATATGAAGTCGGATATTTGAAATAGCAACCGGATTTTGAGATATATAGAATTTAAAATTCCTAGCATTCTGAGGCACGTTTCAGGCACTTTTTGGGGTAGTTTCAATATATCCCCCTTGGGAACATTCGTCCCCAAATGTAAAAGAGACATACAAGACAAGAATGATCATAACCAAACCAGCCACAAATGATAATGCAACATTATATTTAAAACACCATTTTCAAAATATCAACATAAGTGTAAAATCGTCATAAACTTGCCACCTTAAACATGAATCCATATGAATAACATAGGGGCTGAAACATAAGACTTGAAATCACATAAGGGCCTTAGAATTAGTACCTTAGGCTTGAGTGGAGTGGAAACGATAAGGGTACCGCTTTTGCATGTCCGCTTCGGCCTCCCAAGTAGCACTTTCGATTTGTTGGTTCCTCTGAAGGACCTTAACAGATGCAACCTCCTTGTTCCTCAATTTCTTCACTTGCCTTTCTAGGGTCTGAACCGAAACTACCTTATAAGTCAAGTTTTCCTAAACAATGTCCACAACATCAAGAGGCACAATAGCATTAGGATCACCAACACATTACCTTAACATAGAGACATGAAACACTAGATGAACCGAATTCATTTCACAAGGCAACTTTACCTCATAAGCTACCTTGTCAACCCTCTTCAAGACCTCATAAGGACCAACATATCTTGGACACAACTTCCCCTTTTTACCAAAATGAACCACATCTTTCGTTGGAGAAACTTTCAAATAAACCCATTACCCACTTTGAATTCAAGGTCTCTTTTTCTCACATCAGCATAAGATTTTTGACGACTTTGGGATGTTCATAAACTTTCCCTAATCATCCTAAACTTCTCAAGAGCCTCCATAACAAGATCTAGTGCCAACAAAGCCACCTCTCCAACCTCAAACCAACCAATCAATAATCTACAATGCCTCCCAAAAAGAGCCTCAAAAGGAGCCATACTGATACTAAAGTGCTAACTATTGTTATAGGAAATCTCAATCAAAGAGAGATAGTCATCCCAACTACCCCTCAGCTACAATACACATGCCCTAAGCATATCTTCAAGGGTTTGAAATGTCCTTTCGGCTTGGCCATCCATTTGAGGGTGGAAGGCCATACTAAGGTAAACTTTTGTACCAAGACCCTTTTGAAAAGACTTCCAAAAGTGTGAAGTGAATTGTGGACCACAATCCGATATATGGACAAAGGAACCCCATGCAACCTCACTATCTCATGGATGCACAACCTTGCATACTCTTTTGCCCCATATGTGGTCTTAATCGGTAGAAAGTGAGCCGATTTCATCATCCTATCAACCACCACCCAAATGGAATCAAAATCTTTCCTAGTCTTGGGCAACCCAATGACAAAATCCGTATTAATCACCTCCCACTTCCAAGTGGGAATCTCTATGTCTTGGGATAGTTACCCCGCCTTTAATGTTCGGCTTTGACTTGCTGACAACTATGGCAGCCGGAAACGAATTTGGCAATGTCCCTCTTCATACCTCCCCACCAATACACATCCCTCAAGTCTCTATACATTTTGGTGGAACCGGAGTGAATAGATTAAGAAGAATTATGGGCCTCATCAAGGATTTTCTCTCTCAAACCATCAAGACAAGGCACACACTACCTACCTTGGTACTTAAAGGCACCATCCCCCATTGGGAGAAGACTCTACTTAGGCCTCTTTCACCAAGGCCTTCAATTCAAGCAAGGAGGAGTCAAGATCTTGTTTTGCTATCACCTTATCAACCAAGGAAGACTTAGACCTATTAATAACCACAACACCATCATCACCAAACTCTTCCAACCTAACCCCCAATCTAGCCAATCTATGCACCTCCCTAGCCATTTTCCTATCACCACCATCAACATGACCTAGGCTACCCATGGACACCCGACTCCAAGCATCCGCCACCACATTTGCCTTACCCGGATGATAATGCACACTCATGTCATAATCTTTGAGAAGTTCTAACCATCTCCTTTGCCTCAAGTTGAGATCTTTTTAAGTGAAGACATATTGGAGGCTCTTATGATTGGTGAAGACATCAACATGCACCCATACAAATAACGACACCAAATCTTTAATGCAAACACCACGGTGGCCAATTCAAGATCATGGGTAGGGTAATTCCTCTCATGCACTTTGAGTTGTCTAGAAGAATAGGCTATGACTTTACCATTTTGCATTAGCACACAACCCAAACCAACTCTAGATGCATCACAATACACAACAAAACCCTCAAGCCCATC
>JAPFFP010036934.1:0-15231 GCA_026153255.1 Solanum medicagineum | reverse complement strand
TGATGTGTCTCAACCAATCAAATATTGCCATGTCACTTGAAAGGAGTCCTATTCTTATCACTTTTCCTGCGCCATGTCACCTTAAATCTGATTGGCCAGAAGAAAGCCTGATTCCATTATAATTCAAGGAGTCTAATTCTTATCACTTTTCCTATACCATGTCACCTTAAATCTGATTGGCCGGAAGAAAGTCTGATTCTATCATGACTCCTCTATTCTACAACTACAACTATATAAAGTGGTCTTCATAATTCAGAATTTACATCAAGAATTCTAACAAGAAGCTAGAGAGAGTTCGTGGATCAAATGCACAAATTTCTCTACAAGCAACAAGAACAATTCAAGAAATCAAGAAATAAAGCATTCAAGTTCAAGAACGCATCAAGATCAAGATCACGGATTCAACAACAAGCCCAAAAGCCCTTGGATTTAAGTACAAGTCAAGATCAAGTTAAAGAACAAGATCATATCAAGTTCAAGTTCATCAAATTCATATATCAAGATCAAGCCCACCAAATTCAAGATCAAGCCCAAAAGCCCTTGCATTCAAATAAAGTCAAGATCAAATTTATCAAGTTTTTCAAGATTCAACAACAAGCTAAAGAGCCCTTGAATTTATATTTGAAAAGGCGAATTAGAGGATTCATAGAGATTGTAGAACTCACTCCTTGAACAAAATACTAGGATTGTACCAATATTTTTCATTCCTTGGATAATATTTTCTAGACGTGATTTTTATTGTCATACAGCGAGGAAACACTCAATCTTGGGGACAACTTGGGAATTGTGTTCCCCATGGTTCGTCGACTTGATTACCCTATATAACATGACTACAATTGGTGATTTGCATGCAGGACGGTAACTTAGGTTCTTCGAGCCCTCTTGTGAAGGCGAAGGTCAAATTTCACCATGGTGCTTGGTTGGCAACCATGGCGTGCCAACTAACCATAACCTATTATCCCAGTCAACCTCCCCTTGGCTAGGCTTGGTTGATTAGGCGAGAACACATCAATTGAATTATGTTATCTACTTCTCTTTTCATATTCGTCACTACCTTGGTCTAGATTGTGATAGTAGGCAGGGTTTGGTGTTGGCCAACACCAAACAACAATAATAATGAAGGAAAATAGATAACACATGCAAAACACCAATCAGAGAAATGAAAGAAACCTAGGTCATCTCAATGTCAACTACCCATGGTTCCCACAATCCCAAGTTGTGGATTCTTAGACACTCATGGCTAAGGCAAACACACAAGAATGCACATAATAGACATAGTTGAGAGTTTTACCAATAACAATGTAAAAAATAGGCACCTCAAGTTGCAAACCCACAAGCTTGATTGATCAACAATGACTATAAGGCAAGATTTGAAATCCCCAAAATGGGTTTTCCAAGAGAGAACAATAAACTACTCTAAAAAACTAAGAAATGATTCAAAATATGATTCTCAATAGTCTCCTTGTCGAACCCTTTCTAAAAACCTAACTTAAAATATATATATATATAGTATTTACAAAAAAAAACCCTAGAATTTACACAGAAAAGACAACTGGCAGCTGATAAGTTACATAGGTATGACTCATAGGATGACCTACAAGTCGTAATAGTGGTCTCGTATCAGGTTCTTCGCATCTTCGACTAAACTGGTATGACCCATAGGTACGAGTTGTTACTTGAGCTGCGACTCGTATATTGGTCTCGTAGTCTTGGTGTTCAGCTTTTGGTCTAACATTTTGGCTCTCTGATTCTTCTGACGAATCCACCTATACGAGTCGTAGTGTGACTTACGACTCATATGATGACCTCATAGAGGTGACCTCCACTTAGCAGATTTTTGAATTTTGGTCTCTGATTCTTGCTATGACACCACCCTATGACTCGTAGCTTGAGCTACGACTCGTAGGTTGGCTCATAAGGCCTATGCATCAGCAAAATCTGCAACTTTTCTTCAAATTCATGCTAACCTAACTGGTTTGAAAGATTAACACAAAAACATATGAAAACACTAAAAAGTCGCTTTAAGAACTCACAAAATCCCTTGTTTTCGGCACCAAATGTGTTGTATTTTGACAGCACATCAACACCCTCAACTTAGAATTGTTGCTTGTCCTCAAGCGACGACTCAATCTACGAAGACAAAGAAAAATACATAGCAGCTATACTAATGGCATATACAAGAACACCTTTGATTCGAGTACACAACTACTATTTTCAAAACAGGATTGCAAAGTTATTAAGCAAACAAGAACATAATGAGAGACCTGGCAATCTAACTATGACAAGCTAAGGGGCATCAACCGTCCACAATCGTTGGTATAGTCATATGCTACTCAAGTAGTGCAAATGCCCTCACTGGAAAGAAGTCCCTCATACTCACTCAAAAGCATTTAGAATTCAGGGACTGAGGAATCATTCTCACTCTCACAATTCAAATTTAATGCATACTAACTAACACTATAGGCTTGCCTCTATACTCATCTTCTGGCTTGGTGATAAAGTGGAGTTGGATCACTTCAGGTCTTATAGGCTTGTAACATAGGTCCAGGGTGCTTTGGTATGGTATTTTGGGCAAGTAGTGACTAAAAGCTATCCTTGAACCATGTTTACCAACACTTTTTGCTTCCATGATCCAACCCTTTTCAATCATTTCATTCTTATTCTCCTGTTTTGAACTTTTCTCGAGTGCTTTCTTTCTCTTTTTCAGCTATACCTCAATTTCAAACTCATTTTTGCTATTTTTTCTCATTTCAAGGCACTTTTTTTCTTTTCTCTTTCTTCACTTGGTTCATGCTTTTATTCATTTCTTTCTTGATCTCCCAACTAATCACCTTATTATTATTACTTTACCAACATAAGGGCCACCCTCAACTTAGGGTTTTAGCCTCAGGTGAAGTACACAATATCTGTGTCTCAAACCAAGGCCACTATCTGCAGCCACCCTCAACTTAGGCCTTTGGCCTTAATCAAGGTTCACGTGTTCAAGGATAGACATGGGCCAATATCAAGGTATTTCATCAAACAAGGTTAAGCTAGCAAGGTTTCAAGAAAGAATGAGTGCATGAGAAGCTCAAAAGTTTGGATCAAGGGATTCACTCACTCATCTGGTGGGTCATTTAAGCTAAAAGTGGGTTCACTCAAAGAACAAAGGCTAAGATCCCTTCCATATCCACCATATCACTAAACCAACTTTAGAGTAACAAGGCAAGTTCTAGGTCCATACAAGATATATGAATGCAGCAAAATAAGCTCACAACACACATGGCAATTGCATCCACAATCAAGTATAGACTCATAGGTCATGTTTTTAGCCTCAGCTTACCTTCACAACATTAGAACAAACATTTTCAACTATCCAAAAATGTATAAATGCATCAATAATCACTACCTCAAAAATTTTGAGGGAACCCAATTTTTCATCAAAACATTAAAAGCACATCTAAAAATTATGTATTTGCCAATAGATAACATAACTATGAATTTACCCATTATCTACACTACCTAAACATGCAGGTTCAACAAAAAAGTAAACATCCACAAGGAAAGAGAAGCACAGCAAGAAAACCTTGGGATCAAAAATAGGGAAAGTTATAGACTTGAGGCTACTCAGACTTCACCTTAATCCATAACTTCCCACACCCCACCAAAATAGGATACTCTGTCCTCAAAGTAAAGACAAGAATGAAAACAAAACACCATAACATAGAAATATATACATACACCCATTAAAAACCAAAAATTAACATCCAAAATATAAGTAAAAATAACATCCAACATAAGAATATGTAAGCACAACCAAAAATCAACATAATAAAAAATTGTCTGAAAAGAGAACAAAGTATCCAACATGACAAAATGAGAACTGGGGTCAAAAGAAGTCAAAAATCATGGTGCATCAAGCACTGATCTCTGGCTTGTCCGTGGAGTCCTGAGGCTGCCTCTCCTTTGTAGCAGTACCGGAAGTACCCTCTCCAAGTAAGGTGTGCTATGCTCACTCTCTCTGAATAGCCGTCAAAAAAAGTGACTCCTGCATCGCCTCCTCAGGTATGGGCTCTTCCTCTTGTCTCGATTTTTTTGGGGTCGGCTCTAGGTCATCACTCTGATCAAGGGGCCTCTTCCCATGGGTGTCCGAATGGTCGGTGAGCC
The DNA here is from genome assembly GCA_026153255.1 of Solanum medicagineum. Taxonomy (NCBI): domain Eukaryota; kingdom Viridiplantae; phylum Streptophyta; class Magnoliopsida; order Solanales; family Solanaceae; genus Solanum; species Solanum medicagineum. Next base: position 11,085 of record JAPFFP010036934.1, on the reverse strand, counting down.
AATCAAATGCCTCATCATCTACCGGTGTTACCTCTGGGGCTGGAACAGGGGCTGGAAATAGCTATAATAAGTCGGCTTTGAACTTGGCAAGTCCTCAGTAACTACGTTCGCGTTGGCAAGCCTAGCTCCCTCAAGCCTCCTGTGGACTCTAGTCTCAAATGCATCGACCTAGGCATCCATCGCTCGGACTCTCTCATCAACTAAATCTCTGGAAAATGCCCTCATCCTCTCCTCGGAGTCCTGAACAGTCTGATCAATCAATGGCTGGACCCGTGCTGACAACTCCCGTAACCTGTCTTCTGCTATAGCCACCTTGCGTAATAAATCCTGAAATGCAACAGCGGAGAAAAGAGGGTCAACCTGTAAGAAGATGTTGTTGGTGCTGGAGTACTGGAGGATGGTGTAAACTCAATCTCAACCGTTGGTTTAGGCTCTGCAGTAGCCACAGTAGTACCGGTAGTAGCTGGAGATGAACTTGGAATTTGAGGCTCTATCGGGAATGGCTCTGGGATAGTTGGAGGAGCTGCTCTAGGTAAGGCCATCGGATCTCGTCAGCCTTTATCAGGCTAGGATCTATAGTGTGTGTGGCCTCTACATAAGGGTCTCAGTGAGGATCAATAGGAACACCTATTGTACTGCATAGTCAATGGATCAGAACTGGGAATGGCAGTGAGGTGTTCGTCATAACTGCAGCCTCATAAATTTGCTCTGAAATGATCCGGGCCCAATCTATAGCATAGTCAGCTAGAATGCTGGCCAACAATATGGCCCTCTCAAGGGTGATCACATTATCCATGAAGGCTGGCCTAATATGCCACCGGATAATGGACCACCAAAACTTGGCCCGGAATGAGAGGTGGGCTTTAACTATAGGACTTGCGTAGTATGTGACCCACATCCGCTCAACCCCCACCTTGCAGATTGGACTAACTATCCACTGTAGCAACTCTGTCCTAGCCCCAGTGACCTTCCCAGTGGTCATTCTCCTCATTTTATCAATACGGCTATCGTACTCCACGTTAGACTAAGGAACTCTATAAGTGGGCCAAATTGCACTCTTTGGATCATCTCCTTTGCGATATCAACGTCTCTCATCCGGACTGTCACCACCTGTAGCCTCGGCTGCTCAATTGTCTTGTTATTCTTTGGCAGCCCCCCTCGGAGTGTAGCAAGATATGCCGCATAGAACTCATGGATTATGTAAGGGCCATATTTGCCCAAATATTGTGTGGTCCACCATAGTCCTTGCTCATCCAACCCAGCATCCAATCTGGGTACTCTATCTAAACCTGAGGTGTTCAACCGAGACTCCTCATGAAATTGGCGGACCGACTTGCCTTGCCCCTTAGGATCCAACCCCTGGTCGTATATTTCTTTCATCACAGGCACACACCATCTGCAATCAGTTGGGGATTGGGACTGGACTTCCTTCTGCTGGGTCTGGGAGGTGCTCTTGGACTCTGACTCGGAGCCGGAATGTGAGGGAGTCATCTATGGCAAGCTACTATCTGACCCATCGCAGTTACCCTATTGTTCCTCCTCTTCAGACTGGGCGGAACTGCTAACTTCCATAGACGTTTGTGCTGCAAGCGCCTGGGTCTGGGGTTTATTGGCCTCAAGGTCTACTCTGACTCTGCAGACTTCCGCAGAGCCCTCGGATTGCTCCGTCTCAAATGACTCATCAACCAATCTCCTTTGAAAGGTTTGGATTGCTCGCTTTTCTTTTGGGGCATTGTATCTGAAACCAACCAAATAGCAACATATAAGGTTTTTATCCATTAAAACACATAACAAAGAACAAGAAACAAAAATAGATAATCACTAAACATTCGCTGATGCAACTGCAGGTTTGCATATGCAAGTGCAGTTATGACTTGTAGGGTGACCTACAAGTCGTAGATATCCGCATAGAACCAGTATGCCTTCAAAAATGCTTTCTGATCCCAGATATGAGACACAGTTATGACTCAATAGTCTGGGCTCGTAACCATTTTCAAAAATATTTTTCAAAACTCAGATAAGCTTACGAGACTCTCACTACGAGTCATAGCAGGAACTACGAGTCGTATGTCAGTCTCGTATGGGAAACATGAAAGAACCATAGATGGTTGTTGCTTGCTATAAGGGACCCTTACGACTTGTAGAGGAACCTATGACGTAAGAGTGCTTGTAGTAGCAAACAGAAGGCACCAGTGGTGCCTAAGATTTTCCCACAACAAAGCAACAAATCAAACTACACAATCAACACTCTTGGCACACAATAACCTCATCAAATTCTTGGCACATAATCAATTTTGTACTATCATCAGGAGTTCAAGACAACCATCATCCCTAAGATTTCAATCCAGTTCCATACTATGTCAAGCACAAATAAAGTAATACACATTCAAAACTCGTTCTTGACATTTATAAACATTCCGTAGGAATGCGATTCCCATACATATCAATTCAATAAAAACCCCAAAATAAGACACATACTCCCACTTCTTAAATTCTAATTTTCAAAAACAATTTCGACTGTGAGTGGGCAACAATCACAGAATATATCCCATGAATAACAATTTCTGCATTCACAAGCACCCGCTCAAGAATTTTGACAATATTTGATTCACAACTCACTTCTTCAAAGGACCAGCCTAGGTTACTAGTCTAGTTCAATAATCACTATATGGCATGATTTATCATGATTAAACAAAGCACACACTCATATAGGGAACAAACTCATGACGAAAGATTTCAAAATTTAACCACAGGGCTTACCGATTGATTAGAGAAGTAAACCAACCCGAAAGAAATCAAAAACCACCCTGAAACCCTAGAAAAAGTGGCTTCGCCGTAATCTTCACCGAAAAATGATGTAGGTAGTCTGGATGTTTGTTGAAAAGGGACGTGTGTGATGGGAAGGGTTTTCCATCACCTCTTAGGGTTAAAAAATGAATTTGATGGTCAAATTTTATTTTGACCCTGTTTTTAATGAAATCGGGTCAAATTTTAAAAATCTGCAGATCGAGGCTATGAGACCTCGACTACGATTTGTAAGCTACCCTATGACTCATAGAATCCAGTCTCGTAGGAGACCCAACACTTATAAAAATTTATAAATTATACCTGGGCATTACGAATCCCTCTTACGACTCGTAGAAGACTCTACGAATTGTAAGATTAGCTCGTAGTGTATGTGCCTACTTCTGATACTCACTGATTCTCTCTACAAGGAATGACTATGAGTTGTAGTGAGGACTACGAATCGTAGGCCTGATCGTAGAGGCAACTCCAAGTGCCATTTTTCAGATCTTCGGTTCTTCAATTTTCACCTGCAAACCAAATCGTGAAACACAATAATTCCCAAAATATTACAACTGCACCAATGTCTTTCAATCATAAAAACAAATTGACACCTTCTACCTAAGAATCTCAACCTCCAACAATAGTTAAAACAAGCCAACAATTATCAAAAATGCTTGGGTTGCCTCCCAAGAAGCACCTTGTTTAATGTTGTGGCTCGGCTTTGTCACTGTCCTTCATTAACTATCATCGAGGGTCCACACCTCACTCTTGCACTCATATGGGTGTTTCATGGATTGGCGAATATCAAACATGAACTCTACATCATCAACTCTAAAATGTAGTTGACCTGAATCTAAATCCACTAGGGCTCTCCCAATGGCCAAAAATGGTCTCCCCAATAGGCACCTCAAAATCAAATTCGCAGCCAAGGATCACAAAATCTACCGGAAAGATGAATTTATCTACTTTAACAAGCACATCAAAAAGGATTCCTTCCAGCTTTTTAATGATTCAATCTGCCATAAGCAACCTCATTCTTGTCGGGGTAGGAGTACCGAGGCCAAGCTTTTTGAATACCGTAAGAGGCATCACACAATGCTCTTGCAAACTCGATATCACCAATGGTGCAGGGGATGGTGAATGCACCGGGTCCTCTCGCTTTTGAGCAAGGCAGTTGTTCATAATCGCACTACATTGTTGGAGTTCTTGTGAGAACACTTGGCTCAGAGTGCGTTTCTAGGTGAACAAATCCTTCATACATTTGGCATACCCGGGCATTTTCTTTAAGGCCTCTAGAAGGGGAATGTTGATGGAGAGCTGCTTCAACATTGAGAGAAAGTGTTTGAATTTACCTCCTCTTCCTTTCTCTTAAGTCTTTGAGGGAAAGGGTGAGGAGGTTTGGGAATTGATTTCAATTTCTCATACTCCCTCGTCTCTTGTTATTGCATCCCAACAACCTTTGGATCTTCTCCCTCAGCCAAGACTTCACCACCAAGACCCTTCTCATCAACTTCATCCATAATTACCGGCATAGGGGGATCTACGGTGCTCTTCCCACTCCTAGTCATCACCTCCATGCAATGCCCTTCGTTCTTTGGGTTTTGAACTATATTGCTTGGTAGGGTGCCCTTTTGGCGCAGATTCAATCGTGAAGAAACTTGTCTGGATTGTTGCGCTAGTTTCTTAATAGCTACAGAGTGAGACTCTATTTTCTAGTTAATACTTGAAATATTTGCTTTCATGCCCTTTAAAGTCTCATCTTGATGGTCGGCTCGCTTCAACAATTTTTCGAACATCTCTTCAATCCTGGAGTTACTTAACCCAGCATCACGGTTGTGTGGTGGCACATAAGGACTGTTTCTATAGCCATCTCTTCTCGCCTATTTTGCATCTGGCACTCTCTCTCTCTCATAGTATCCACCCTAGCTATCTCTACGCATCCTATCATGGGTGAAGTTTCGACCTTGATTCCCGGAACCTTGCCTCCAATAATCCAAATTGGACACTTGGGGGTTGTTCCGGAAACCTGCCGCTTGGTTTCTTACAAAACATGCATCATTATCAAAGAATAGATCATCATAGGTAGGAACCTTTGGAGGTTGGTGAGTGACTTCCTTGACACTTGCTTGATTTTGCCTTAAAACCAAGTCCATACTTGTGTGAAGCTGAGCAAGTTGCTCTATGATCTCTTAGTTTACCTTTGCTTACTCATTATTGGTTTTAACCGCACAAGAGGGTTTCATCACACCTCACTCTCATTGTCCCCATGCTCGATTTTTTTGACCACTTGCTCCGTTCTTGCGGCTATCAATGCAAAAGGTTGATCTAGGAACATGCCTCCCATAATCGTATCAGCGCAAGCTTGACTATTCTCATAAAGTGCCCGAAAGAAAATTTCAACGAAGGCATGGTCAACAATCTTGTGATCGGGGACCATCCTCAAGCATTTAATAAACCTCTCCTATGTTGTGCTAATAGAATCACCCGGCAATTGCTCAAAGTTGTTGATTTGGTTCTTGAGCTTCAACTTCTTAGATCTTGGGAAATATCTTTCAAAGAATACTCTCTAAAGTTCAGCCAACTTGTGATAGTCCAGGAGGAAGCTCGGACAACCATATAGTTGTATTACCAGTCCATTATAGTGGAAACACTTTTAAACCCACCGCAACAAAAGAAAGGTTTTGTGTCCCCATGACACTCTTCCAAACAAACACCACATTTTGAAGATGACGGTGGGGATCCACCAAAGGTAGCCTTGTGAATAGTCCGCGGTTTTGCAGCATTTGGAGCAATCTACTTGATACCGTGAACTTAGTATCTGCCGGTAATGGAGGCAGTACTATAGCACCGGTAACATCCATAGTCATAGGGTACAATCTATATTGATTCCATCCATAAGCATTTTCATGAAGTCCTTGACATGTGGCCTGCTACCCCTCTGTTGTGGATTCTCCTCTCTTCCAATATTCTTATTCGTATGCATATCCTCCTCAACCTCGATATCTTCTTTCACTTGAGTCATTCTTTTTGGTAGTTGATGGATCTCTAAATTGAGTGGAGCTAAGGGATTTCCTTGGCTCCTTTTGTTGGGCATACAACTTAGTATACCCTGCAAATAAAATCAAACAACAAAAACAGAAACAAAAGTAAAGTATAAGAGACTCCAGAAATCAACACTAGAACTAACTAATAGTGAAATCAAATCAAAACCTAGTTATATTCCCCAACAACGGCACCATAATTTTTTATGATGTTCATTCTCCAATAAGAAAGCGATTATTGTCAGCAATTAACATAATCGATGTTAGGATAGAATCCACAGGGAATATAGGGCTTGATTACAAGATTTCACCACTAATTCTTTCTAGTATTTATGACTACAATTTCTAAATGGAAGGGGGGAGGAAGGGGGTTTGTGTTTCAAAAACAAAATAAAACTACCACTAACTATAACGCGAGGAAACACTCAATCTTGGGGAAAACTTGGGAATTGTGTTCCCTATGGTTCATTGATTTGATTACCCTAGATAACATAACTACAATTGGTGATTTGCATGCAGTATGGTAACTTAGGTTCTTCCATCCCTCTTGTGAAGGTGAAGGTCAAATTTCACCATAGCGCTTAGTCGGCAACCATGGCGTGCCAACTAACCGTTACCTATTGGCCCAGTCAACCTCCCCTTGGTCAGGCTCGGTTGATTAGGCGAGAACACATCAATCGAATTTTGTCATCTACTTCCCTTTTCATATTCGTCACTACTTTGGTCGGGATCGTGATAGTAGGCAGGGTCTCGTGTTGGCCCCACCAAACAACAATAATAATGAAGGGAAATAGATAATACATACAAAACCCAAGTCATATAAATGCAAGAAACCTAGGTAATCTCAATGTCAACTACCCATGGTTCCCACAACCCCAAGTTGTGGGTGCTTAGCTACTCATGGCTAAGGCAAAACATATAAGAATTTACATAATAGACATAGTTGAGAGTTTTACCAAAAACAATGAAGAAAATAGGCACCTCAAGTTGCAAACCCACAAGCTTGATTGATCAATAATGAGTACAAGGCAAGATTACACAATCCCCAAAATGGGTTTTCCAAGAGAGAATAATAAACTACTCCAAAAAACTAAGAAAAGATTCAAAATATGATTCTCAATAGTCTCCTGGTCAAACCTTTTCTAAAAAACTAACTTAAACTATATATAGTATTCACAAAATAATCCTAGAATTTACATAGAAAAAACAATTGGGAGCTGATAAGTTATGCAGGTATGACTCATAGGATGACCTACAAGTCATAGTCGTGGTCTTATATCAGGTTCTTGGCATCTTAGACTAAAGTGGTACGACCCATAAGTACGAGTCATTGCTTGAGCTATGACTCGTATGTTGGACTCATAGTCTTGGTCTCCAGATTTTGGTCCAACATCTTGGCTCTCTAATTCTTGCTACGAGTCCACCTATACGAGTCGTAGTGTGACTTACGACTCGTATGATGGCCTCATAGGGGTGACCACCACTTACCAAATTTCTAAAGTTTGGTCTCCGATTCTTGCTACGGCATCACCCTATGACTCATAGCTTAAGCTACGACTCGTAGGTTGGCTCCTAAGGCCTATGCTTCAGCAAGATCTGTAACTTTTCTTCAAAATCGTGTCAACCTAACTTTTCTGCAAGATTAACATAAAAACATATCAAAACACTAAAAAGTCGCTTTAAGAACTCACAAAGTCCCTTGTTCCAAATACCAAATGTGTTGTATTTTGACAAAACATCACATGGCTTCCATCAATTTTGAAAGAGACTGGCTCGAGAATTTAAAATATAACTTAGTTGATCATGTGGACAAGCAAGACATTGATGACATCGGAATGCAACAAGAAACATCCAAAGAAGTTCATATTAATAAAATGGTGGACTCTATTGAAGAAATCAAAGAAGTAAATCTTGATGAAGTAATGTCTGAAATTATAAATGTTGGTGGTGATCAAGACAGAGAAAACATTGAGGAAGATATAGTAGAAGTTAAAGTTTCTTGTTAATCATCTGGCATATCAAGGTCAATCACTAGCACAGAACAAATCTTGAAGCAGATGAAGAAACAGAAGACCAAATAGATGAAGAAGCAGAAATTGGAGTTTTAATTTCAAATGAAGAGAAAAATAGTATGATCTTTGAAAGTTCAGAAACTAATAAATAAGTTATTTAAGAGACAGAAAGGAAATTTGGTGGTGGATTCTATTATGGTAATGAGGTTTCACAAAAAATTGATGATCAAGTCATTATCAACTCAGATGTTTCTCCAAACTATACAAATATTGGAAAGCTAAGAGAAAGGGGGAGTCTAGGAACGCACCGAGGAGATAATTCACATGGTGCAAGAAAATCTCACAAAAATATTATCAAGCCAGCATACTATAGAAATGGAGATTTTATCTATACATATTTTTGTTTCTTTGCTGGGTCAATGGAAAACCTTCACGATTCGAAGAACTGAGTGATAACATGCAAAGTAAGGATGACACCAACATGAGCGGTATGTACCCCTCAAGACCATTCACAAGGAGTTAAGCAAAAGATCTCTAAGACCTACAAGCAATGTTCATGAAAAAGGAAGCACTAGAGGAACTTGAGGGTCACCAAAGAAAGACTTACAATATGTGGAAGGTCTATCAAGGTGAGAAGAAGGAAGAAAAAGGTCATTTGTGCAAATGACTACTACTTGATTTCAAGGATTTGAAATGAAGACAACCAAACAAGGCCCTTACTCATTAAGGGTAAAATTGTAATGAAAATGTCTTTTTTTATTTACTTATAAATAGTCATATTTTAGCATTTGGAAGACTTAGACTATGTTGAATATTGAATTTCAAATTGTAGTATCTTCTTAGTGAGTAATTAGTGAGTAATTAGGGTGAACTCTTATATTTGTTAGTTGACATGTTTGCTTGATTAATTGAAGTATTACCCATTTGTGGTTCTTAGTTTCATTCAATTGTCTTTCTAGAGTTTTATTTAGGTTGTTGTAATCAATTGGGAGGTGAGGGTTTTAGTCCCTTGTTCCCATAATTTTAATAGTTTGAATTTAATCCACATAATCTTCTATCTTTGTTCTCTTTTTCCTTTTTTTCTTTTTTGATCTTTATCATTTGCTATCAGAGCTTAGGTTAAGATTTGTCAAACAAATCTAGGTATTGGAACTTTGATCCACTCAAAAATTCAAAATCCAAAATTTTTTTGCATTTGATTTGTTGTTTTTGACACTAGATTCTTGGTCATTAGTGTTTTTTATTCTAAAATCTCAAGTTTCATTCAGTTTGGAGTTCTGGAAGTGAAGTTACCATTGAAGGGTTTTGAGCATTCAAACTTTTCAAATTTTAAAAGTGGGTGAGAAGAAATTGAAGGTTAATGATCATTGGGGTTTGTTGTCTATATCAAGGGGAAGCTTATTCTAAATTTTGAGTCAATTTTGAGTTGACTTGAATGTGTTGGGATTTAGTGTGTGTTCTTGGTGTTCTTGAAGAAAAAGACCAAAAGGTACATTTGATCTAATTTTCTCAAGTCAATGTTGGTCAAAGGTGTTTGTTGGCCCTTAGTGGAAAAAAAAAAGAATCAGAAAAATATTTAAAAAATCAAAAGAAAAATATTTTCCACCTCAGCGCAAACTCAGCACCAAATCAGTGCCAGTCATCACCACATCAATGCAGTAGTACAATCAGCTTCAGCCTACTCCAGACGCATTACGTGGCACGTGGAGCCCAAATTCAGAGACTATTTCTGTGGGTTTTTGCTGAAAACCCAAAATTTCTCTAAGTGTCCAAACGAAGTGATTCTTTTTTAAAAATTTTTGTGCTTCGATTCTCCAACTAGTTAGTAAGTAATTAACATATTCAACTACTTTTTAACTAGTTTTAATCATTAAATCATCAAATCATCAAATCATCAAATCAAACTCCTTTCAAGTCATGAACACCTTAAGGCTTCAAAACATTTTCTAAGTGTCCGAACTCAATCCTTCTTCTTATCACTCATTTTTCTTTCATATCTCAACTATTTAATAACTAATTAACATATTTAATTACTTGTTAACTAGTTTTGAAATATTAAATCATCTCTTTAATTCTTCAAATTAGGTAACAAGTAATCTCTTCTACTTTTGTTAGTTTTTTTATAGTCCGATATTTCTTGTGCCTCTTTATTCTAGTTTTCTTCTTTCTATTCATGTTCCTAAGCTTTGTTTGATTCATCCTTCTTTCAAGAGTCATAAGAATCCACTCCACCACAAAGGATAGGTGACCTTGAATTGATTGAGTGGAGCTAGTTCACTGTCAATTTTGAGATGACGCTATAGCAGGTGCATTGAGAGTTACATACGAATGATATGAGGTTTTTGCTACTAATCTTGTTTGTTGAGTATAGTAGGTATCATGGCTAATACAAGTCCAATTGGGGAAGGTTCAAAGATCATCATGGAAACTCTTGCTTACTTCTCCAAACAAATAGTGGAATTGAATGGAAGGATGGGAGGTATGGAGAAAAGGTTGGTATGGGTGGAGAATGATAATCGAGGGAAAGAAATCCAACCTGAAAATATGGAGATAAGGAGGGAATCTATGTATTCCACCTCCATTACCCGGGACAAGCCCATAATCTATGTTTTCCTCCACAAAGTCGAAGTAAAAGCTACCAAAACCCCACTTTCCAAATGAACAACAATCTAAACCATCCAAGACAAGCTACATCACCTCCACCAAATACACTACCAATTCCCTACCAAGACTTTCAATACCAAAATTCCCTTTATGATGAAATGCCTGGAGATCTCTATGATGATGAATTTTGGGAGCATGGGAGTAGGGATACCTATGGAGTACAAAGGGAAGGAGTCCGACCTCGAGACTTAGGGTAGGACCATGGCATGGAAGGCCAATATTATTGGTATATAGGAGATAGGATGGGATATAGAGGAGCTAGGATGAGAAATGAATAAGATAGGTTGCATGAGAGGGTAAATTTTGCTTGTTTCATGGAGAAAGAAAAATCTTTGCTTGATAATGATGAAGACCTGAAGGTGAATTCCAATCTTTCATGTGTTGCGAGAAGAATTATGGGACCCTTTGCCAAAGAAGAGCTTGATCAAAGGGAGAATCTATTTCATGCTAGGTGCAAAATCCAAGATAAAGTATGTTCTTTAATCATTAATAGTGGAAGTTGCACTAATGTGATGAGTAGTTCTTTGGTGGAACGTATGGGAATTCCAACAACAAGGCATCCCAACACTTACAAGCTACAA
>JAPFFP010036923.1:0-15231 GCA_026153255.1 Solanum medicagineum | reverse complement strand
TTGTAGGTCCCTAGTTAGGTGGTTTGACAAGGGGAAATGACTTTTTTGGGGCCATATTTGGTTATGGAAGCTTTGGAGAAGGTAAGATTGATAAGAAAGAGACTGAAGACGGCTCAAGTAGGAAAAAGTCCTACTCCGATGTGAGGAGGAGATATCTTGAGTTCAAAATTTAAGATAGGGTGTATTTGAATGTATCACCCATAAAGTGTGTGGTCCGTTGAAGGGAAAGTTGAGCCCAAGGTTTGTAAGGCCTTATATAATCGTGAGGAGAATTGGTAAGGTTGCCTACAAATTTAAGTAGCCTATAGAGTTAAGTATGGTTCATCCGATCCTCCATATATCTATATATGTTGAGTAAGTGTGTAGGTGACCCAAGTTCTATAGTGCCTTTGGATGTTTTGGGTATTGTAGAAGATAACTAGACCTATGACGAGGTCCTGGTGGAAATATTAGATAGGCAAGTGAAAAAGTTAAAAAACAAAGAAGTGGCATTTGTCGAAGTCCTTTGGAGGAATCAACCAGTCGAAAGAGCCTCTTAGGGAGCTGAAGCTGACATGAAGAAGTGATATTTGTACCTCTTTCACTCTACTCAAGACTAGGTTAATAAATTAAATCCTATCTATGATTTTATCTCTTAAGTTTCATCCCTTATGTCATTTTTGCATGCATACATGTTCACGGTAACAAGGTTTGGTGATTTTGATGTATGTCTTTGAAAATTTTGAGAATAATGTCTAAGTGCATGGATTGCATTCATGTTGTCCTAAATGTTTTCTAATCACTCCTCTTACATACATTTCCTTTACATTCAGGGATGAATGTTCCCAAGGGAGAGATATTGTAACACCTCTAACGCGCCTCAGAAAAATGCCCTATAGTGTATTTACTGAATATCTCAAAATCTATGCATGATTTTGCTTATCCAACTTCATATTTTTTCATGGGGAAAAATTGTGTAGGAAAAAGGTGGTTTTCAATTTTTAGATGACCCGCAGCGAAAAAGAATTTTTCGCTATGGTGGCTGAACCAAAAAGAGGAAGCGACCAGTCCACGTCACGGACTTGTCGCACACTAGTGCAAAATGGCCTAAACCCATTCCTAGGCTAAAACTGGGGAAAAATTGAACTTCATGCGAAAATGTACTAGTCTGCTGCAACTATCACGGACTTATCATGAACTAGTTCAACAAGTTCCTTAAATTTCTATTTCACTTAAGTGGAATTGGGTAATAAACCAATACCTATATATACGAGAATATCTTACTCTTCAGCCATTTTCAAGCCCTAGAACACACAAACATTCTCCCAAAAGTCCTCCTAATTTGTCTACCTCAAGTTTTCTTCAAGAAAGTCTCAAGTAATGGTGTGTAGTTCTTCATCCATGGGTCCTTTCACTCGTAGAGCCCAGCTCTCTCTTTTTATGAAATTTCATATTTCAAGGTTAGATTCTTCATGGGTACTTCCTATTATGCATTATCAATATGAATCATGTTTGATTTTATCAAGAGTTGATTGATTATGCATGAACATCTATTGAAAGATTTTTCCATGAGTTGATTTATATCTCTTGAAGCTATGCATGATGTGGACTATGTAAGCTATGAAAGCTTGTGAACTTTTAAGATGGATTTCATGACACCCAAATTGGGGTTTCTACTACAATATTGGTGGGTTGAACTGAATAATTTCCAAATGAATTGATTTTACTCCTCTCTTGTCTTATGCTCTTAAATTGCATGATTTTAATCATATGTACATACACCCACCATGTTTGACCAAATTTACATGGCAAGGATTCTTATGTTGATAAAAGACTATTGCATGTTTTACAAGACATGTTTTTTATGATAAATTATGGGCTCCTAAGTATGTATTAAACTCATGAAAAGTTCCTATTATTTGTAAGCAAAATTGTAACCCCTTATACTATATTCTACCCCCTTGTGAATGAATAATGTCTACGTGAAGGGCTCAAGCATGATAACTATTTTACCCTCATATACAAACTAATGCTCACTATAAAGGGTCAAGTGTATTACAATATCTACTCTCATGTGAAATGCAATGCCTACTAGAAGGGGTCAAGTCCATGAAATATTTTTATACACCATTACAAGGTATTAGCCTACGTGTAGGGGTCATGTATTTGAATCAGCTACTCATGCCATGTTATTATGGTTTTACAAGGTATTTCAGTTATGATTAAATTTATGATTATGTCAAGTATTCCGTGGTATCAGACTTAGAAGCGCAAGAGGCTTAAGGTGGGGGTCAACCCAAGGGGTCCTTATATAAAGTTTTGGTTTCTTAACTATGTGCCACCATAGGTTTATATTATTTCCCTAAATGGGTTTTACTAGTGGATCTAACTAGGACAAGCTCTCCAATTTGTGGGATCATGCTTGGTTTTCCTTAGCAACTCGACCACTTCTTTATTCAGTGTGGAGTGAACATCAGGAGTCGAACTAGTAGCTGGCTTGGTCTTATATGTTTGCCTCCCACATATGTATGATATATTATGCAAGTTTTACAATCTCCTCGCATGTTTTAATTTAAGCTTTGATTATACAGGTCATATTGAGCTTATGTCTATTGATCATGATTATGCATCTTGATTATTATGGCTTATGTCCTTTGTTGCATTGCACCCTGCATACTTAGTACATTCCAAGTACTAATGCATACTTTTTGCCTACATGATCTAACCATGTAGGGATTGGAGCTCCTATTGATCCTTCTCCTTGTGGCTAGACGGCTTGTTCAAATATTGCTATTAGTGAGTCCTCCATTCCCTTGACAACATCCATTTTCCTTTCATGCTTTGTTAAAACTTATTTACTTAGGGATATTTATCATTTGAGGGAGAGCCCAGGAGATATCTTCGCCCCTGTCTCACTGATGTTAGAGGTCTCATTAGTTATCTGGCTATGTATGTTATGATCTTGACTCCACTATGTTTATGTGATTATGAAAGTCTTTCCTTACTCCTTCTCCCCTTCTATCTATTGATATTTGTTTATGATGTTATGAAAGTCACAAGTACCCTATTGCCCCCATAGTGTGAGTTATTCCTACCCCCCCCAACTTTATTTGTTTTGTGATTTATGCAAATCCTCTTCCCTATAACATCCCCATAGCCTGAGTCCAAAGCGCCTTAGAACTATTTGTTACTTGCTTGTTGTTTATTTATGCTTCCACAATGAAGGATGTGTAAATGATATGCGAAGAGGCTTCTTTGGGTTTTCCTCAGGTTTTATATTCGGCGTGTCACATCTAGGCTTAGGCTTAGGTCGTGACAAGTACGATGATCCAAAATAATGGACAAAAGCAAACCATAAATTCTCACCAATTCCTGAGTATAGACCTTTGTATAATCTTTGGCACTACAAAAAGGTTTTTAACTGACCAAAAAATGGGCTACTTTAGTCATTCTATTCACTACTACCCAAATTGAATTATATTCATTCTTCATATGAGGTAAACTCATTACAAATATATATTCACATCCTCCCACTTTGAAGTAGGAATCTCAAATTCTTGGGCTAAGCCTCTCGGTCATTAATGTTTAACTTTCACTTGTTTGTAATTTGGACATATCACAATAAACTTTGTTAATCCCTTTTTCATTCCATTCCACCAATACACTTCTCTTAAGTCTATACATTTTAATGGAAATGGGATGAATGAAATATCGAGAGTTAAAGGCTTCACTCAATTTTATCTCCCTTAGGACTTTAACATTTGAAACATAGAGCCAACCTTGATAACGGACTACCCAATCTCCCTCTTAGGGGAAAACGTCAATCTTCTTACCAACCACCAACTTCTTCAACTCCACACATGTTGGATCCATATCTTGTCTTTCTTTTACCTCTGATACCAATGATGATTCTGACTCATTATGCATAACAATTCCAATTGTGGTGATACCATATTTAATGATTCTATTGAACCAGAATTTTGATTCTTTCTTGCTTTTACCTCTGATACCCATGCTGATTCTTCAATTTTCTCCTGGGCAAAAGAAAATCAAGCATTCTATTGTGGCAATACCAATTGATGATTCTATTGAATCAGAATTTTTTTTAGAATACTATTGACAAACGTATTCCAGAATGAACCACTACAAAAACATAACACATAATGTAATTCTTTTGTTCAAATATGGACACTACAAAAAACATGTTGATCCATATTCCATTTGTTATAGAATTGTAGTGCCATTGTAATGCAACATTGTCACAACCTAAAAAAAAGGAGTGATGACACTTACCTAGCCTACCAAAGTGAGCTAGCCCAAAAACTAAAATAGCCTAATAACATATGAAAGAGGAAAATCAAAAAGTCTAATAAAGTAGACAATAATTGGAAATCAAAAGCTATGACCATCCCATAACTAGTGTCATATGTACAAGCCTCTAACAATAATAATACACAAATGAAAATACAAGTCTCAATATTTGGTCCTTAAATATAACATAACATAATATAGTATCCTCGAAGGTCTGCCGAAGAGACAAGTAGCTGCCTCTTGAAAGATACAAAAGCTCGATCCAATAATAAGGAATACTAGCAAGAAGAACCAGGCTCACAACCTACGAAAATGTACTAAGGGGTGAGCACCAAACAACAATGTACTCATCAAATGGAATTAACCTAGAGTAAAGCAATGAAGGACATAAGTACTCCTATTTACCCATTCACATAAGCTGAGAGACTAGGCCAGCTCTACATAAGTCAAATTATGAGGCTTCGCAAAGTACCAATTTCCATTGTGTAAAATCGTTGTTCATTGTTTACATCGCATTATTGGAGGGCCTTACAACATGGTTTGGGTTCAAATTTGGATGTCAATACAACTTTCCATCCGTAGACCGATGACCAGTCCGAGAGGACCATTCAGGTGTAAGAGGATATTCTTTGGTCAAGTTACATGTCACGACCCACGCCTAGAGCCTAGAGATGACATAGCGACTGGGAACCCGAAGGGACCCAAACAAGCCTCTTAGCATATCAATCACAAATCCTTGGTCGCAGAAGCAAAGTAAACAAAAATAAGAGGTAAAATAAAAAGGGAAGCTGGACTAAGGGAATTCTTTCATAAT
The DNA here is from genome assembly GCA_026153255.1 of Solanum medicagineum. Taxonomy (NCBI): domain Eukaryota; kingdom Viridiplantae; phylum Streptophyta; class Magnoliopsida; order Solanales; family Solanaceae; genus Solanum; species Solanum medicagineum. Next base: position 10,127 of record JAPFFP010036923.1, on the reverse strand, counting down.
CATTAAAGAGTAAAAGAGTCAAGCTCAAGCATAAGTACATCATAATATCAAACAACACCTCTAACATGGAATGGAGTAGAGGCCAAGATACTTCTCGGTCTCACCTTTATAGTAACAAATGTTCGACATAAAGAAGTCTCATAATAATAAGAGTCATAAAGACAGTGTCCTCAGACTTGAGGACTCACCAAAGCTTGCTTCAAAGGACCGCACTACGCATGTGGAGGATGATCAAATGGTGCTCAGGTCCCTACATGGTAATGTCATTTAGGTATAGAGTATGCATTAGTACGTTTGAATTTACTAAATATGTCGAATGCAATGCAACAAGACATGGCACAATATAGTCAAAATGCATAATAATTAGCAATAAATAATTGTAATCTCAATATGGTAGCATGATCAGTGCTTGAAATAAAACATGCTTGTAAATCATTCAACTTGCATTGAACATAATACATGTGTGGGAAGAGACCCAACCGACAAGAGTAAGACTAAGCGAGCTAAAACATGGAATCCCAAACATTACACCTCATCGGTAAAGAGGTAATCTACTTGCTAAGGTAAACCATATTTCACCTTACGGGAACCCATCCCATTTCGGAAAAGTAACCCCCCTTACGGTATCCCATCCCATTTCAGGAGGATTTCATGATAAAGTGCACTTAATGAATACACTAGTATAGCAAGGGTAAAGTATAATATTATGTTGGCACATAGTTTGAGGAAAGGGGTATGGACCCTTGAAGATAGTCCACGCCGACATCCCATCCATCGGTGTTAAGTCTAATCCCATGGAATACTTGAAATAATCAGAACTTTAATAATTTGTAAGAAACATGGAAACATGACATTAGTAGCTCTTAAACATGTTTGACCTCTAATGGTAGGCCTGCCTTGAAACATGAGAGTCATAATAATAATACACGAACCCTTGCTTAAACATGAATGGCTCATAAGAGGTAAGAATCTTGAAATAGGTCTTAGCTTGTAAATTGTAAAATCGTAGATAGTGTTGATGAATTCAATACATACTTGAAAGCCTTTAATCATCATATAGTCACTTGACTTGCAAATCATGAAATAGATCATCAATAACTTGAGAATTCTTGACTTAACATTTTATCAAACACTTGGTGGGTTCATGATACTAGTAAAAAATCATTCAATTGGAGAGTGAAATAAGATGAGAAAACTTAATGCAAATCAAACATAATGCATATCATCCCACCAACATGTAGTAAATCCCTCATGTAGGACACCTTAAAATCATTCATCAAAACTCATAATAGATCATAGTGTCATAGCTCAAAACATGCATAGTCTCAATAGACAAAGATCAACTCATAGTGTGAGCTTAAAATAGATATTCAAGAGTTCAACAATACTTGATAAAAATGCCAAATAAATCATGCTCATATTTCATAATAAGAGATACCCATAAGTAATATAACTTGAAAACATACAATTTTCATAAAAAGGAAGATTGGGCTCCATGGGTGAAAGTACCCAATTGATGAAACTCACATACCTTAAACTTGGGTTTTCTTGAGATGAGCTTGAAGAGAACATGGAGCTTGAAGAGAATCCTTGAGTTCCAAAGTTAAGCTTAAATTTGAATGAGATATTTGGTTATGTCTTTGAGAGGTTGTTGTTAGAGTTTAGAGTGATATAGAGTTGACAAATGGCTAAGTATGGGTGTTTTTACGCATAAGCTGACATGGGGCTATGACCCCAATGCCCTTGGCCAAGATAGAAAAACTAAGGAAAAAGTTGAACTGGTCCGCGTCTGGTCCTCGATGCAGACCCATCGTGGAGAAAGAATTAAGACTAATCCTTTCCAAGTCCACATCACGGCCTGGTCGCAGATGCACACTGTAATTTGAAAATTAGCAAAATTTAATGTTCGCTTTCGGTACTCTAAAATCCTGGTTACACCCATTTTCCACTTAATTTTTCCCCCAGATCACGAATATGAAATTGGACTTTCGATATCACACATGGATTTTGAGATATAGGAAATTACGATTATGGGCATTTCTGAAGCACATATTTGGGACGTTTCAATATCTCCTCCTTGGGAACATTCGTCCCCGAATGTCAAAGAAACATGCATAAGAGAAGTAATCATGAAAATTTTAGCCCGACTTGAATGCAACAAATGCTCTTAAACATCTTTTTCAAGAAGTCTCAACATGAATGTTAAAAATCATCATAAGCTTGTTACCATAAACATGAATGCATGAGAAATGACATAAAGGTTGAAACCTAAGACTCGAAATCATATGGGGGCTTAAATTAGTACCTTTGGCTTGAGTGAGTGGAAAAGATATGAATATCACTTTCTCATGTCAGCCTCGGCTTCCAATTTGGCACTTTCAACTTGTTGATTCCTCCAAATGACCTTGACGGAAGCTACATCTTTGTTTCTAAACCTCTTCACTTGTCTATCAAAAATTTCCACCAGGACTTTCTCATAGGTCAAATTATTTCCTACGACACCCAAAACATGCAAGGGCACTATAGCACTTGGGTCACCCATACACTTCCTCAACATGGACACATAGAAGACCGGATGAACCATATTCGTCTCCATAGGCAACTCCAACTCATATGCAACCTTACCCACTCTTTTCAAAACATTATAGGGACCCATAAATCTTGGCCTCAATTTTTCCCCTTCTTGCCAAACCGAACCACACCCTTCATGGGTGGAACATTCAAGCAAACCCAATCGCGAACCTTAAACTCAAGATCTCTTCTTCTCACATCGTAATATGACTTTTCCCCACCTTGAGCTATCTTCAATTTTTCCCCTTATCAACCTCATCTCTTCCAAAGCTCCCATAACCATATCCAATGCATTCAAAGCCATCTCACCGAGGTACCTTCCTGTAGTCTCTATCCATTCTCATGGAATCAGAAAGAATAGAATAGGATGATTCATGAGCCTCTTTCACAATCAACTCCCTCAAGTCATCAACATTGGCACACACAATTTACCTTGCTACCTAAGGGTATCATCTCCCCCTTGTGATAAAACCTCCATTTTACTATCTCTCACCACGGCCTTTGACTCTAGCAAGGCAGAGTCAAGATCATGGTTTGCATTAACCTCCTCAATCAAGTACGATTTAGAATCGTCAAGCACCACTACACAACCATTATCAACTTCATCCAACCTAACCCCTAATCTAGCAAACTGGTGAACTTCTCTACCCACCTCCTCGCTACCATTATCAACATGAGCTAGACAGCCCATGGACACTCTACTTAGACCATTGGCTATAACATTAGTTTTGTCGGGGTGATAATGCATACTCATATCATAATCATTAAAGAGCTCTAACCACCTTCTTTGTCTCAAGTTAAGATCTTTTTGGGTGAACACATATTGAAGAATCTTGTGGTCAGTAAACACATCAACATGAACCCCATACAAGTAGTAACGCCAAATTTTACAAGCAAATACCACGACTACCAATTCAAGATCATGGGTGAGATAATTCTTCTCATGCACCATAAGTTGCCTAGAGGCATATGCTATCACCTTACCATTTTCCTTCAAAACACACCCCAAACCAATTCTTAAGGTATCAGAATATACCACAAATACTTCCAACCCTTATGGTATAGCCAAGATAGGAGCGGAGACAAGCTCATCTTTCAAAGTTGGGAAACTCTTCTCACATTCATTGGTCCACACGAATTTCACCTTCTTTTGTGTCAACTTAGTCATAGGAAAAGCAATAGAAGTGAAACCATTTACAAACCTCCGATAATCCCTCCCCAACCCCAAGAAACTTCTAATATCTGATGAAGTCAAAGGTCTAAGCGAATTTCTAATCACCTCCGTCTTCTTAGGATCCACCCTAGAAAGCAACGTCTTTCAACAAAAACTCACATTTTCATAATTAGCATACAAGTTCTCCTCCCTCAAGATTCGCAACACCACCCTCAAGTGATTTACATGCTCCTCCCCACCATGACAATAAATCAAGATATCATTAATAAAAACCACCATTAACAAGTCAACAGTAGGGTTTAAAGACGCTATTCATAAGATTATTAAATATAGTCGGTGCATTAGTCAACCCAAAGGACATAATCACAAACTCAAAGTGCTCACACCTAGTGTAGAAAGCCATCTTAGGAATGTCACACTCCCTCACTTTCACTTGGTGATATTCGGTTCGAAGATTAATCTTAGAAAAGAGACGAGCCCCTTGAAGTTGATCAAAAAGGTCATCAATCCTTGGTAAAAGGTTCTTGTTCTGTAAAGTGACTCTATTAAGTTGATGATAATCAATGTACATTCTAAGACAACCATCTTTTTTCTTCACAAACAACATCGGTACACCCCAAGGAGACTTATTAGGGCTTATGAAATCCTTTTCCAACAAATCCCTTAGTTGCTCCTTTAACTCCTTCAGTTCTATCGGGGTCATACGGTAAGGGGGAATGGAAATGGGTTGAGTACTGGGGAGGAGGTCTGTGCCAAAATCTATTTCCCTTTAGGGAGGGACACCAGGAAGCTTATTCGAAAAGACATCAAGAAACTTATTAACCACCGATATTGACTCAATAGAAAGGACTTTGGACTCAACATCCCTAAACCTCAGAAGATGATAAAAACAACCCTTGGAAATCAACTTTTGGGCTTTAAGACAAGAAATGAACCTACCTTTGACTACCACATCATGAGTTTCCCACTCAATGATGGGCTCATTAGGGAATTGGAATTTATCCCAACGGGTTCTACATTCAATAGAAGAATAATATGCATGCAACTAATCCATCCAAAGAATGACATCAACATCCACCATATCTAATTCCACAAAATTACAAGGCAGGATTTTATACAAAATGAACACGAGACCAGTTTCTATAGACTCTTCTAGCAACAATGGACTCATCAACGGGGGTAGACACTTCATATGGTTCATATAACAATTTGGGACTAACATGAAGCTTTTTGGCAACAAAAGAAATAATAAAACACAGAGTGGCACCCAGGTCTATCAATGCATACATATCAAAATCAAAAACCTTTAACATGTCGGTGATGACATCGGGCACCTCATCTACCCCTTGTCTCCCATGAAGAGCTTAGAATTTATTTTTCCTTGGAGCACCCCCTTGTTGGCCTCCTCTTCACCTTTGACCTGTATTTGCACCTTGGCCTTGTGGATGACCATCTCTACCTTTGTTTTGAGCATGAGGACAATCAATAACTTTGTGACCCATCTCGCCACAACCAAAGAAAGTATTAGAATTCTTCAAACATAGACCACTATGATTCTTTCACACCTTGGGCAATATCTTGACTCATCATCCTTTGCGCCACACTCAAAACAATTACTTGAACCGGCCAAACAATCTCTCAGATGGTACTTCCCATACTTGTAGCACAGAGGAGAAGCTTTAACACCAACAACCTTGCCATTCCTTTGAGCATATAGGCAATCAACAATCTTTTCGCGCATCTTGCCACACCGATGGCATGCACCTGTGTTCCTCAAACATGTACCATTATGGTTTCTCCTACATTTTGGGCACCTAGGACAGTCATCCCCCCATTGCCACCTCCGATTTTGACCCTTCTTCTCCCTTCCTTTGAGGCCACTGAGCAATCTCTCATCTTATGCCCAACACCGCCATACTTGGAACAACCGTCAACTTCCACCACACACCTCCCTTGATGTTTCTTGACACATCCTTGGCAAGTGACAAAAAGGATCTTTTTCTTCTTGTACTTGGGAACTGGTAGACTAGCAGACTATAGGGCACCACCAACTCGGGCCCTCTTAGCCGCACTCTTCCTCCTATTATTCCTTGAAATCTCAGAGAAACCACTTGTTGATTGAGTTCATCTCATGACCCAAGCCTAGGGCCTAGGCGTGACCGACAAATGGGGAACCCGAAGGAACCCCAAACAAACCTCATAGCATATCATTACACATCCTTTGTCGAGGAAGTGATATAAAACAACATAAGAAACATGAACAAGGAGAATTGGGACTAAGGGAGAGAGAGAGAGAGAGTTTAATACTTAAATAACATAGATGAGTCAAAGCTCAAACATAATACATAACTTGTCCAACAACACCTCTAAACATAGATACTTAGCAGGGACCAAGACAAAGCAATCGAGCTCACCCTCAAGGTCATAAGAATACAATAAATGAAAGAGAGTCTTAGTACATAACATAAGATAATAGTCATTATCCCAAGAATGGAGGACTCGCCAAGGGCTAACTTGAACAATTAATCTAGCCACGAGAAGAATCTATAGAAGCTCTGGTTCCTTCATGGTAACGTTATGTAGGCATAGAGTATGTGTTAGTACGTTTGAATGTACTAAATATGTGGGATGACATGGAACAAGAGATAGGCATCATAATCAAGATACATAATAATAATAAGTAATGAATAGCATAATAACAGTATGACATGTATGAATGATGCACGAAGTAAAATATGCTTACAATTCATTCATCTCATATAGCTCATAATACATAAGTGTGGGAAGAGACCTCAACCGACATAACATAAGACCAAGCGAGCTACAACTCGGAATCCCAATGTCAACCCTACAGCGGAAGAAAGGGGGAAGTTACTTGCCATGGTAAACCTCCTAATGCCTAAGTGGATCCACTAAGCCCTTTGTGAACCGGATACTCGCCTCTACCTCTTGGAATCGGGTACTCGCCTCAAGCCTGGACTTAGGTACTTGCCTCACGCACTCATATTTAGGGTTTTCGCCTCTTATTGATTTGGGGACTCGCCTCTAATCTCTTCACCTATGGTGGCATGTAGTTCTAGGACTTGGGGACTCACTTCTAGTCCAATCGGTGCTAAGTCTAATCCCACGGAATATATAAGATATTCATACTTCAATCACTTGCAATAAACATAGAGACATGACACTAGTAACTCTTAACATCATTAACCTCAGATGGTGAGCCTAAATTCAATCATAAGAATGGGTCATCATCAACATTATCCTTTGCATTAACATTACCATCAAAGGCTCATAGAGGTATAATCTTAGAGAAAGGGCTTAATCTGGCCCTACAACATTTTCAACATTTTCATGATTTAAACACATCATTAGAAAGCTCATAATCATCATAGAGTCACTTAAGTCATAACTCAACCCATAGATCATCCAAACTTAAAGAATCCTTAAAAAGGAAATTTATCGAACACTTGGCGGGTGAGTAATGCTAGTGTAAAATCATATAATTCAAGAGTGAAATCATACTAGAATATCTATTGTAAAACCATCAATCAACACCTTGCAACACTCTCAAGCAATATAAATCAAAACCCCTCAAATCTTACATTAGATCCAACATTTATAGCTCAAAACATAGCAAAACAATCACAACTTTACATACCTTTAACATAGTTCATAGACGTGTTCATACTAGTAAATCCATTTGTAAAACCAACTTTAAATCATGCAAATTGAGCAAAAACGAGATTACAACACCATGGCAAGAAGAAACCTATAGCTAAAACCCACATACCTTGACTTTGGGGAGTTTCTTGAAGAAAATTTGAAATGGAGACTTTAAGCTTGAATGAAATCCTTAGATCCGGATGAATTTTGGGACTTTTGAATCTTGAGGAGGACTTGGGGCTTGACTTGGTTTCCTTGAATTTCAGCAAGACTTCTTGAAAACCTTGAGAAAGGATGGAGAATCTGATGAAGAATAGAGAGGATTTTGAGAGGTTTTTGGTTGCTTTTTAGGGCTTAAGACGGCTAGAAAATGGGAATTTTCGTGTATATTGGCATAGGTAGAGTGAAAAGGAGCAATCTTCAGATCTTTTTGAACTGATCGCGTTAGGTCCGCATCACATACTCGTCGCGGACAACTACTGTTTTTTTGCAAAGCTTCACAAAAATTATTTTTCTTGGCATGGACAAAGTATACCTTGTAGGTACTCCTTTTCCCACACAATTTTTCCCTCTGAACAAGAATATGCAGTAGGATTTGCTAATTTCTGCATGAATTTTGAGATAGTGAAAAAAATACATCATAGGGTCTTTTCAAGCTACATGGAGGGGTGTTTATATATCCCCGATTTGAGATATAAGGAAATTACGATTATTGGGGTATTCCTAGGAAAGTGTGGGGTGTTCCAATATCTCCCCCTTGGGAAAATTCATCCCCGAATGTCGAAGAAATGTATATAAGAAGAGTAATCATGAACAAATCAGCCCCAACAAGAATGCAACAATACATTTAAAAACACCATTTTCAAAATCTCAACATAAGTGTCAAAAATCGTCATGAACTTGTCAACATGAACATGGATGCATGCAAATGTGAAAGGGGCTGAAACATAAGACTTCAAATCATAAGAAGGGGTTCAACATGTTATCATAAGCTTGAATAGAATGAAAGAGGTACGAATATCACTTTTCCATGCCCGCTTCGGCTCCCGAGAGACACTTTCAACTTGACGATTCTTTCAAAGGGCCTTGACGAACACAATCCCCTTACCAATCAACATCATAAACCCTTCAATCCAATACCTCTACCGGGACCTCTTCCTAAGGAAACTTATCCTCCACAACTCCCACAATCCTACGAGTTCTATGGCACTAGAGTCACCACTACATCCCGTCAACCTAAAAGCATGAAAAACTTGACAAACCATAACCATACCATAGGCAATTCCAAAACTTATACAACCTAACCAACCTCCCTTTACACTCTATAAGGACTCATAATCCTCAACTCAATTGTCAACCTTAAATACACCTAAAACATTTGGTACCATAACCACCATCTTCCCCTTGGGAGATAAGCCCTAATCTATCATCTTCTCACCCAAAACTTCCAACTCTAATGAGGCGGAATCAAGTGCTTGCCTAATCTTGACCTCTTAACCCAAGAAGATTTGGAACCATCAAGAATGCTACACTACCATGCTCAACTTCCCTCAACTTAACTTCCAATCTAACCACTAATGGACCCCACTAGTCTCCTCTTTGCACCATCAACAGACACGTTATGCTACCTAGAGCACTGACCGTAACATTAGCCTTACCAGGGAAAATTAATGCACACTCATTCATAATCCTTAAAGAACTCTAATCACCTTCTTGCTATCCATAATGCACACCTATCATATTTAGCAAACAACCTCTTATCCTCCAAGACTTGAAACTCTACCCCCCAAATGATTCACAAGCTCTAAACAAATCAATACCTCATCACTAGAGATCACCACAAACATATCAAGGTAGGATTTTAAGACCCTATTAAAGAGACCCACAAACACCACTGTTGCATAAGCCAACCAAACAGCTCCACCAATACTCAAAATGATCATTCATAGTTCAAAAGGATACTTAGGGATATCACCTACCCTCTTCCATACTTGAGAGCAAAACTTGAACCGAAAAAATCAACCTTAGAGATGTGACTAACCCATTGTAGTTGACAAAATAGATTGACCATCCTTAACCATCATATTACAACCTTATGGGTCCCACACTCATCGAAAGTGTCACACCCCAAGTCTCGTTAGGGCGGACCAGCACCCGTTGCCGATAAGGCTCGGAGAACCAACATATATCTATGCACTTTCTATACATTTTATAACGGATTTCTATATTTAATATGCCTTTATGCAAGTAAATAGTGATACAAGCCAAAAGAAAATACATGTGACTGGGCCGTTGGGGCCACAGTGTTTAAAGTACGAGACATGACCACACTTTAGCTTACATAGTCTACAAAGCCTCTAGATCATAGGAGGTATCGAATAAGGGTCGGGATAGGCCCCGCCTCAAATAACTGTACAATACAAACAATAAACTTTAGACACACACAAAGCTCTGAAACAACCTGGAGCTTAGTAACAGCAACTGGATGTCTTGTGCTCCTACTGGGGAGATTTACTAGCACCTGTACCTGTAGCATGAAATGCAGGTCCACCGCAAGGGACTCAGTATGGGATAATGTACTGAATGTGTAAGGCAGCAAACACTGTATATGAAATAACAACTCAAATGAAAATCATTCACTTATGTGGAATAAGTGACCACCTTTGGATATACTTTGGAATCGTATACTTTATGTTCTTTATATTGCTTTACCTTTACT